>JAPVLO010003294.1:0-32816 GCA_027257055.1 Cephalopachus bancanus
AAGAATCATTTTTTGTGGGACACATCAGATCTCATTCTGGCCTCCCAGGGCCCTTCCATTTGGGCAATCAATTAGCTGACAGCCTAACAAAACCTATGGTTTGTTCCTCAGTAGAAGAGGAAAGAATTACTCAAGCTCAATTGTCCCATAAAATTCATCATCAAAATGCCACTGCTTTATGGTATCAGTTTCAGATACTTAGAGAAATGGCTAGGCAAATTGTTACAAATTGCCCTTCCTATCCCACCTTCAGCCATGTCCATTGGGAGTTAATCCTCATGGATTAAAGCCTAATGCTTTGTGGCAAATGGATGTCACTCATTTTCAAAGTTTTGAAAGGCTTTCTTTCCTTCATGTTATGGTGTAATAATAGCTTCAGTTATTATTCTGTCATGTAATAATAGCTTCAGCTAGAACTGGTGAAGCCTATAAAGATGTAATCCAACATTTGTTTTTCTGCTTCTCACAACTGGGCATTCCTAAACAATTAAAAACTGATAATGCCCCTGCTAATACATCAAAGGCTTTTCAGTCATTTTGTGCCCAGTTTTGCATTTCTCTCACTACAGGAATCCCATATAATTCTCAGGGCCAAGCTATAGTTGAAAGAGCTCACCAAACACTAAAAAATTAAATAATTAAATTACAGGAGGGGAGTTCAGATATAGCTCTCCCCATCACATTGTAAATCATGCTATGTTCATAATTAATCATCTTAATCTGGACTCTCAAGGACACTCAGCTATGATGAGACATTGGAGTCCTGAGAGCACTGTTAGACCTACGGTAAAATGGAAAGATCTCCTTACAGACAATGGAAAGGACCTGATGTTTTACTAACATGTGGGAGAGGATATGCTTGTATTTTCCCCAGGACTCCCCATCACCTATTTGGGTTCCAGACCGCCTCATCAGATATGTCCAGCCCAACTCCCCCGCCAAGATATGGCCTCATGAAATGGAAACCGAAGTTGGATTCTACAGATGAAGATGAAGGGAAAGTTTTGGTCCCAAATATGAAATGTCTCACCATTCATCAACCACTGCCACCTTCTTCTCCACGACGTTCATCTCCACGACACTCATCCTCTCCTCCAGTTTCTAGACCTCCAATCCCTAGACCAAGATGACTTCCTTCTTCCACCAGACGTCGTTGTCTTCCTACTTGGGGACAGCTCAAGGCTCTTGGCTCTCGATGCTGAGGAGTTGGTTCGTTCGCTAAATAGCTCTCTAACGCCATCTACTGTCTTTGTTGCTATGATGGCTATCCTTACTTTCCAGGTGGGTTGTATTAATGCAGATAATAATTTGAATAAAACCTATTGGGCTTATATGCCCAACCCTTCGGTGTTTCTGCCCGTTACCTGGGATAATGAGGTAATCATTGTATTTACTAATTCTACCCCATTACTAGGAGGGCCAACTCTTTTCTCTTCTCAAATAAAAACCGTTACAAATGGTAATTTTTCTTATGAATAAAGCTCTTTTGCTCCCCCTATTTGTTTTAGTGATAATTCAGAATATTCCTTTAATACACCCTTTTGCTTACAATCTTTTATAAAGACTTTAATTACAGATAGTCCCTCCAATTCTCCTAATGGAAAAAACTCTAGAAATAATTGGTTTCTTAAACTATTAATGCCTAGAGGATCTGACCCAATCTTGGCAACCAGGGCCCCACATCCATCTGATGTGCCTGCTTGTCCCTCTAATAATACTGAAAAAGATTCGTTACTCATTCAGCTAGATACTGGATATCCTGTTTGGAGAGAATGTATGTATCCATCTAAAGTAATGTATTCTTTGCCTAATTCTGGCACTTCCATTAGTGATTGGGGTCTTAATTTGCAACCTTATTCTACTACTGAGACTCCCAGAGGTGCAATTGTCCCAACTAGATTACATATCAACAGATGGGTACCTCCAATATTAACAACAATCATTAGAAATAAACAAGCTATCCAACCTAATATTTGGAGGGCTCTTGCCGCAACCAAGCCAGTATTTTTAACCCGGCCCACAGGAAAAACTGAATATAAAGTAAGGACCTGTTTACAGTCACCTTATGTATTTTTGGTTACCAAAAGTTCTAATTCTATAATTATACCCCAAAATGGACCAAAATATAACATATCATGTAAAAATTGCATTCTTACTAATTGTTTAACTGATTTTTCTTATAGAGAATTTATGATTCTTAAACAACCTCCTTATTTGATGGTTTGGGTAAGTCTTCCCTTCCTATGGTTTAATGAATATGGTGTAAAAGCATTATATGAAGTTAATTCACTATTAATAAAAGCTCAAAAAGGTTTATAGCAACTCTGGTTTTGGGCATCACTACCTTGATAACTGTCACCACATCACTTTCAGTTTCTGCTGTAACTCTAGCTAAAGAAGTACATACAGCTACATTTGCAGATCAGTTATCTAAAAATGTGTCCTTGGCATTGGCTACTCAAGTAATTATTGATCAAAAGTTAGAGAGTAGGGTGAATGCTCTAGAGGAAACTATTCTTATCATAGGAAAAGAACTTATAACCTTAAAAATTAAGTTAGCTTTGCATTGCCATTCAGAATTTAAATGGGTTTGTGTAACCCCTCTACAGATGAATAAATCTATGCATACATGAGATAAAATAAAAAACCATGTTTCTGGAATTTGGAATCATTCAGACGTAAGAATAGATCTCTCTAAATTACAGAAAAAAATTCAAGATATCCGCCAGACTGAGAAACAATTTAATTCTGACCAGTTAGCTCAATCATTTTTAAAATAATCTCTCTTTTAATAATCAAAAGTCTCCATTTTTATTAATGTAGGAATTTGTGGAGTCATTATCTTATTTCTTTTATGTTTGCTTCCAGTCATCTTCCAATTACTGAAAAACAACATCAACCAACTGTGGAATTTCACAGCTTTGGATTAAAAAACAAAAAAGGAGGAGATGGGAGCCAGCCATGGAGGCCTGCCTGCTGACAAAGTTCAGAGGGCTGAAGACCCCGGGTTGCAAAGCGAACCTGGGCAGCTGAGACCCTTGCTTCTTCTACTTTTGTTATTAGTGCAGCCAAAAAGTTCTGTACAGTCTGAGGATGGAAAGCAAAATTCCACTCACGCCTCCACTACCCCTTGCAAAAAGGCAAGAGGGGAATTCATGAAAAACTACCTTCCTTTCATTTGAATTCCTCCCTAGGTTTCCACGTCCCCGGCCTCCTGGTATTAAACCAGGCAATCACTTGATTAAACACTGTAGTCGGGAAAATTGTAAAAAATCAGAAAGTGCTCGATTTAATGTTTGTCAGGAAACTCACTGATCTTGCCAGGAAATTATCAATAGAGAGTTTAAATATCATGTGTGGGTAGATAATTACCTGTAAGATTTTATTTCTTCTGATAGGCAACTAATTGGAGAAATTTGAGAAGCTACAATTTGTATTTTCAGGAAGAGTGCCAATGCAAAAATTATATTTACTTAATTTCTTAATATCTACATGTGCTGTATTATGCTTAAAAAATTAACAATCACATAAATATTAGAGCACCCTTGCCTTTACTTCCCTTTGTTAAGGAGGCTTGTAATTCTGGTTAGGGATTGTGACTAAGTTGACTTGAGCCTGAGAGGCCTTTTGTTTTACAAACAAAGCTCATTTTCCCTAACAGGGGATAATTAACATAGATTGTAAATACCAGGTGTAACATTGTGGAAAACTAGTCAAGCCAACTTGCAGCTAAGAAACTTGAAAATATTGTTTTACCCCAGTTAGTTGCAAATTGCTGTGTGAAGGTCACAGGTGTGACTTGCTAATCTATGTGACAATTATAGTGCTTAGAATTTGGTAGTGATTTATAATGCAATAGTTATAGGAATAAGTAAGTTTTGTATGGACATTAAAACATGATAATCATTAAAAAAGTTAGGAGTTTATAAGATTTATAGTTAATGTTTAGGATGATAATGTCTTAAGATCAAAACAGGATGAACAAAGATACATTGGCTGTCCGGTCCATTACATTGAAACTGATTGCCTTGAAAACAAAAAACATGTAGGGTATAAAAGGAGTTGGAAAAGATAATAAATCGGCATTTGTCCTGCTTGCAACAGTCAGTGTCCAAGTTTTTTCTCCTGTGCCGACGCCGTCCCTCCTTCAGGAAGGAGTTGGACTCCGGCAACTGAGGCCAATGTCATGAGGCAATGAATCTGAAGTGCTTGGGGACACGTGGGCACTCAGCTGTTCTTAATGACACTGTTCCAAATCCAGACCTCTGAAAGTTGAGGGTCTCAGCAGTAGTGTCTCTCTGAACTTGCTGCAAGGCTGGGAAAGACATGTCTAGCCCCAGGCTAGGTCAAGAGAAGAGATGTGAGCTCACATGAGAAGGAAGAAGTGAGGCTAAGGCATAGGACAGGGGACCTAGGATAGAGTAAAAAGGGCTAGACTTCTTAAAGGGTCTCCCCGGGCCCTCCAAGCGGCAGCGGTCTCCTGTGTGTTGCTGGCCACCCCTAGATGCCTGCACTGTCACTCCATGACAACATATGCCTGCACTCCCACACCAGAGTCTCCAGAAGGAGAGAGGGAATGTGCCAAACAGGTCACATAACATGGCTGTGGTGTCAACCCTCTACACAGTGGAACAAGGTGAAGATCCCCAGCTACTCTGAGGCCTTACTACTGCCATGATGAATGAGGAAAGCCTGCTGAGGAACCCTGCTCCATAAGTCACCGCACCCAAGAGCCTCAGCCTTCCCCACAGCCTCCATCCCAGACAGAGAGAAGCAAGTCAGGCAAGAAGTCCTGCCAGTAGCATCAGCAAGACAGCCTGTCTGTCCCAAAAGCTCCCTCCCTCACCCAGTTGATATCACATGTCCCACAGGGCTGCTGTTACCAATCCTTCACCTATCAATTTGTTGGGGAGAGGAAAGGAAGAGAAAAGCCCAAGACAACAGCCAGGACTGTTACTAAATGCCCCATGCAGACTTACTCTCCACCTTCTTCTGGGACAGGGTCTGGATCTGCAAAGAAGGGAAACAGAGCAGGTTACAGCCAGCAGGGGATGTGGCAGGAGCGCTGCTCTGAGCATGTGCCTGGCTAGCACGGAGAGGAAGGGGTGGCCACTGTTTCCTGCCACCCATTGGGAACTAGCTTAGATGCATCAGCCCAGTCCTCCAACATAACTCCTATGTCCTTGCATGAGAGGGGATGGCAGCGTGCTCCATGTGCTAAAGCCCAGCAACAACTTTTATTGGTGCTACAATAAAAATTAGTCCCTATTAGGCCATGGTATTATCTTTAGCCAACAGGTTCCCAACTGAATCACTGGCAAACACGGCTCTGGGTGTCATAAGAGGAAACCTCTAGACTGCACCTGAGGTGGCCATAGCAGTCAAGAACTGAGGGAGTGTTGGGATGGGAAGGGGGAAGAGTGTTAGGGAAAGCAGTACGGGTATGGGCAGATATGTTGACTGAATGAAATGTGCCTGGGCATGCAGAAAACCACAAATGCCAAGATGTGTGGGGTCTGGACCGTGACCGTAGCTGGTCAGCCCCAGGGAAGCGGCTGGGCCAAGAGGCGAATGGTGTCAAAACTATAGCAAAGAATGGAGGCCAATGAGGGGCCCAGTGTGGGGAAGGTACAGCTTTCTCACAGACCGGGGCCTGGGAGGAAGAGCTGAGCTGAGGCTGGGCAGAGAAGTCTCAGCACTACGTGAAGAGTCACAAGGACCGCTTTCAGGAGAAGTGTGCTAGGCAAGCAAGTGCCTTTTCATCACACTTGTGTCTCTGACAACCTCATCAGAAGCTGTTCATGTGTGGAAAACATACTGCTTAAGAGATTAAGCCCGAGAACTCATTGTATGGAGGACAAGCTTTGCATTCCAGCTGCCTGCCTAGGTTGGACTCTCACCCTGTCGCCTATTAAGTGCCCCACGCAGACTCCGACAAGGTGCTGAACTTCTCTAGGCTGTTTCATCATTTGTCAAATGAAGTGGGGAGAAAGAGAAGCCTCCTTCGGAAGGCATTAAGAAGGCTTAAGTGAGGTGATATGCAAATTATCAGAGGTGCTGGCCACCTTTTGTAGTCTCTGCAGTTGGAATGATACCATCTGTGTCAGTCCCTAAGCAGGATGGTACAACTTCAGCACAGAAGGAGGCAGCTGCATCCTCATCACTTTGTGCCCCTCATGCTGCAGGACTCCTCTTTCCTTAAGGAGCCTGAGTAATAAGACTTGCACTGATGAGTCCAGAAGAGAGCAAGGAGATCCTCAGCGCTTGTGGGTGGTGTGGCTGCATTCTAGCTGGCCATGGAGGGGATATATGCCCCAAGGGAAAACTCCATAGCTGCAGACAATTCCTGGCTGGGCCAGGTTGCTTGAAAACACCTGAGGCCCTGAGGCCAGCTGAGCTTTGACATTCACAAGGAAAACTACCTGAGGCCAAGATTAAAAAAAAAAAGCTGAATGGTATTTGTTGCCATAGCAGCAACCTCACTTCCTGTGTAAACTTGTTGGTGCCCACCCTGAACAATAGCATTGCTCCAGTGGCCTGGGACTCCCTCCTAGTCCCCACTGGAGTAGCTAAGTGTCCACTCTTGCAGGGTGCTCAAGTTCCCTCTCACATGTCCTGCAATCCCATCAAAAGCTGGAAACAGACAGAGAACCTGGGAAATCCCCAGAGCCTTGCACTCCACCTAGGTTGACTGGGTACTTGCTTGAAGCAACACAAACCAAGGAGAAAGTCCACAGCCACCATACCAGCTGGCTTTCCCCTACAAGCACCATCTCCTGGCTGAAGGTCAACATTATAGGCCCACATCAGACATAATACCTCAACTTGGGGAAAGGCCTGATCTCAAACCCCAGTTAACACCTCTTTCCAAGTCATTCTGAGTAGTCAGGAGGCCATGAGCCAGTGCAAGTAACCAGTAATGGATGACCACAGCTGAAAACTGAGAAACTCATCACATCAGCACTATATATAATCAAGGGATCCCACAGTGTCGGGGACCAGCCCTGACGGAGGGTGGGTAAGGACCGCAACGGGGAATCCAGATGGCGAGAAGAGACCACTCAGAGGCAGTTTCTTCTGGGAACAGTCTGATCAGGACTGAAGCCAAATTTTATTCGGACACCTTCCAACTTATATACCATTTTTCATACCCTCCAGCAGTGTGATAATCACTTGTTGGGGGCGTACAAACTCCATGATGTATATTGCGATTTACAAACTATGCATCACAAGATTATCACGAGACTTGCAAGCTCCAAGCAGGCGTGCCTCACAAATCTCACATCAAGGTCACAGGTGCACAAATACAGTTCGTTTAAAAGTGTCTTCCATAGTGTTCAACAAATCATTCATATTATACTCTTTGTTCTAAACCCTGATTAATACAAAAACTCTCTTAGTTAACTCTAGGTTCAATCCAAGTTCACTGACTCCCAATATTTTTTAACGACCGATATTATCAACTTAACACTATACTATAATCTATTAGTTTACCTAAATGACTTAATTTTTATTTATTCCATTAACCTATTACGATTCAACATAGTGGCCTGTAATTCTATAACAATTAATTCAAAACTTATTCCTTACCATGACTTATATGAGTTTCGGGATCTAGTGTTTGGACTTTAATACTATGCTATATCTCATTAAGCTAATACCTATCATTAAATCTTATAATTATCATTGACGTATGATTTTAGAATCATAACACTATAATTCTCATTCTATTCTAATAAAACTATGACTTTAACCCAAAACTTAAATCTTTTCTCCTAGTATATTAATACATGGCTACATGTAAAATTTCCTATTGTCATATTAGAAGCAAAAACTACAGCGTTGGGAAAGTTTCGGTATACTAATCAAAGGATCTTAAAATTGGCCTACAGGAACAGGAACTAAAGTCATAATCTGAAAAAGGGAAACTTAAAAAGCTTAAACAAAACCTAAAAGTTTTCTACGAATGCTTATTACTGTTTAAATCTTTCCGATGGAAATCATATCATTTTAAATGAATGTTTTATCCGAACAAGTCTATTCTAAAAATCAAATAGTGTCTGTCACACTCTTGGATAATGAACTGCGCAGTTACTATGGAAATGGCCACGGGCTGAAGCAAGCAGTTTCGGCATGTAACGAAACTAGAAAAACGTCCTGAAGAAAAACGCCCTGCCCGGCTAAAAGGCGGGGCAATAAAACTATTATAATTTAGTTTCTAATCTTAATCCTAGGAGGAACTACCTTTGGGAACAAGAGCTGAAGAAAAACGCCCTGCCCGGCTAAAAGGCGGGGCCATAAAACTATTATGATAATTTAGTTTCTAATCCTAATCCTAGGAGGAACTGCCTTTGGGAACAAGAGCTGACTCACCAGCCTACCAGGAATAGAAGTTAAAGAATATCTAGAAAGAAGTAAGATTTAGAAAGGACAAGGTCATTCTGCTGTATAACCTTTCATCAGGCGTATAGAGACTTTACTTATGAGTTTTACTGCCATGTATGCACACTGGTCACTAATCACACGCCAATATTATAGGTATAACTGATATCCTATGTCAGAGGCGATCTTCCAGATGGGCCTTTACAGGCCTCAGCCATGTAGCTATAGATGTTGGCTCCCAACACCACAGTGCCTATGTCAGCACCCTCTAACCTTAAATAAGAAATAGTCTATTCAAATGAAAAAGAACCAGAAAATAATTCTGAGAATATGAAAAAACAGAGTACTTTAATACATCCAGAGACCACACCATCTCTTTAGCAACAAACCCTAATCAAAATAATATTTTTGAAATTCCAGATTTAGAATTTAAAGGGGGTTATAAAATTGATCAGCAAACTTCAGGAGAAAATTTAAAACCAACAAAAAAATTTTTAAACCATAAAAGATATGATTGAAAAATTCTTCAAAGAGATAGACATCTTAAACACAAGAGCTTTAATTCTAGAAATGAAAGTATCATTAAGGGAAGTATAAAATACAGTGGAAAGTTTTAACAGTAAACTAGAACTAGCAGAAGAAAGGATCTTAGAACTTGAAGACAAAGCCTATAAATACCCAATCAGACAACAGTACAAAAAACAGAATCAAGAGAATGGAACAAAGTGTGCAAGAAATTCAAGATTATGTAAAACCTCCAAGTTAAGAATCATATGTGTTGCTGAGGAAGAAAAGAAAGCAACAGGTTTGGAGAACCTATTTAAGGGAATAATGGAGAAAAACATCCCTGGTCTTGCCAGAGATCTAAATATCAAGATCAATAAGCCCAAAGAACTCACAGAAGATACTTTACAAAAAGTTCATTCTGAAGGCAAATAATCATCTTGTTATGCAATATTCATGTGAAGGAAAACATTTTAAGAGCAGTGAGACAAAAACATCAAACAACTTACTAAAGAAAACCCATCAGACTAACACCAGACTTCCCAGAAGAAACCCTACAAACCAGAAGGGATTGGGGCCCTGTCTTCAAACTCCTCAAACAGAATAACAATCAGCCAATGACACTAACTTTCAGAATGAAGAAGAAATGAAGTCTCTCCCATACTAGCAAACACAGAGTATTTGTCACCACTAGACTGGCTGTACAATAAATATTCAAAGAAGTTCTAAATATTGAAACAAAAGGTTGAAATACTCTAGTAGAAAAATGCTGGAAACCAGAAAGTCCACAGGCATTATGGAACACCAACACAATAGAAAATAAATAAATAGATAGATAGAGCAACCAGATAACAACCAGTAAGATGAATGAAGGAATACCTTGCATATCATTTTTTATTAACTCTGAATATAAATGGTCTCAATGCCCCTCTAAAAATGTATAGACTGGAAGAATGGATTAAAAAACAACAACAAATTTCTGCTACCTTCAAGAGACCTTCTTATCTTACAAACACTCCTATAGACTTAAGGTAAAAGGGTGGGGGAAAATATTCCACACAAATGGAAGTCAAAAATGAACAGTAGTAGCCATTCTCATCAGATAAAACAGACTTTAAATTGACAATGGAAAAAAAAGACAAAGATGGTTATTATATAATGATTAAAAGATCAATCCAATGAGAACATATAACAATTTATAATATATAGGTGCCCAACACCAGAGCCCTCAGCTTTATAAAACAAATTCTACTAGACCTTTTAAAAAATGAGATAGACAGCAATACAATAATACTGAGAGACTTCAACACTCTACTGGCAGCAATAGACACATCATCAAAGCAGAAAGTCAAAAAAGCAAGATTGGAGTTAACCTGTATCCTAGAGCAGCTAGAACTCACAGACATTTAATGAACATTCCATTCCAAAACTAAAGAATATACATTTTTTTCATCAGCACATGAAACTTTCTCCAAGATAGACCATATGTTAGGCCACAAATCAAGTCTCAACAAATTCAAAACAATCAAAATTATATCAAGCACCTTTTCAGACCACAGTGGAATAAGATTAGAAATTAATTCCAAAAAGCATTCCGAAACCAAATGAAATCATAGAAGTTAAGCAATCAGCTCCTGAATGACCCTTGGGTCAAAAATGAAACCAAGATGGATATTTAAAATTGCTCAAAGTGAATGACAACATGAAACAAGTTATCAAACTTCTGAGACATGGCCAAATCTGTGCTCATAGGAAAACTCATGGCACTAAAGGACTAAATCTATAAGACTGAAAAATTGCATATCAACAACCTAACATCACACTCCAAGGAACTAGAAAAATACAAACAAACCAAACCCTAGGGCAGCAGAAGAAGAAAAAATGAAGACCAGAGCAGAACTCAATGAAACTGAAATTTAAAAAAAATCATACAAAAGATCAATGAAACAAAAAGTTGGTTCTTTGAAAAGATAAACAAAATAGATAGACTGTTGACTACATTAATTAAGAAATGAAGAGAGAAGATTCAAAAGCTTAATTAGAAATAAAAATAGAGACATGACACTGAAACAATGCAAACTCAAAGATCATCTGAGACGATTATGAAGACCTCTATGTGAACAAACCAAACAATCTAGAAAAAATGGATAAATCATTGGAAATATACAACCCTCCTGACTTTGAAGCAGGAAGAAAGAGAAACCCTAAACAGATCAATAACTAGTAATGAGACTGAAAACAGTAATTAAAAGTCTCCTTGCAAAGAAAAAAAGAAAAAGGCCAGGACCTGAAGGACTCACAGCTGAATTCTACTAGAACTTCAAAGAAGAACTGATGCCAATTTTACTGAAGGTATTCCACAGGATTGAACAGGAGGGAATCTACCCTAACTTAAACTATGAAGCCAGTATCATTCTGATACCAAAGCCAGGAAAAGACACAACATAAAAAAAAGAAAACTACAAAACAATATCCCTTATGAGCAAAGATGCCAAAATCCTCAACAAAATATTAGCAAACTGATTTAAACAGCACATTTAAAAAAATACACCATGACCAAATGCATTTTATCCCAGGGAAGCAAATGTGATTCAGCATACACAAGTCAGTAAATGTGATCCACTACATAACAAAATAAAACACAAAACTCATATGATAATTTCAATAAATTCAGAAAAACACTGGATAAAATCCAACTTCCCTTCATAATAAAAATCATCCACAAAATAGGCATAGAGGGAACATTCCACAAAATAATAAAAGCCATATACAACAAACCCACAGCAAATGTCACCCTGAGAAAAACTGAAAGCAACCCCACTGAGAACAAGTCAAGGATGCCTACTTTCACCACTCCTAGTCAACACAGTACTGGAAGTCCTAGCCAGAGCAATCAGGCAAGAATGAGAATAAAGATATACAAATAGAAAAGATGAAATCCAACTATGTCTGTATGCTGATGATATGATTCTATACTTAGAGAATCCTACAGACACCTACACTAGATAGATGAATTCAGTAAAGAGTCAGGATACAAAATCAGCATGTATGAATCTGTAGCAGTGCTATACACCAATAGTGACCAAGCTGAGAATCAAATCAAGAACTGAATTCCATTTAAAATAGAAACCAAGAAGCTCAAATTCATAGGAACATATTTAATCAAGGAGTAAAATTCTCTACAAGGAGAACTACAACACCCTGTTGAAAGAAATTGTAGAGGACACAGACAAATGAAGAAACATTCCATGCTCAAGGATTGGAAGACTTCACATTGTTAAAATGACCACATTACCAAAAGTAATCCACAGTTTCAATGCAATCTCTATCAAACTACCAATCTCATTTTTTACAGAATTAGAAAAACCACCCTAAAATTCATATGGAACCTACAATGAGCCAGAATAGCCAAAGCAATTCCTAGCAAAATGAATACAGCTGGAGGCATCACATTTCCAGACTTCAAACTATACTACAAGGCTGTAGTAACCAAATCAGCATGGTACTGTTACAAGAGCAGACACATTGACCAATGGAACCAATGGAACAAAATAGAGAATCTAGAAATAAACCCAAATACCTGAAAGAAGTTGAGCTTCAACAAAGTAGGCAAAAACATTCACTGGGAAAAAGACATTCCTTTCAAGAAATGGTGGTAGGGACAAGTGGATAACTACATGCAGAACAATGAAACTTGATCCTTCTCTCTCCCCATATACAAAAATTAACTCAAGATGGATTAAAGACTTCAATGTTAGACCTGAAAACATAAACATCCTAGACAAAAACCTAGGAGAAGCTCCTCTGGACATCGGTCTAGGCAAAGAATTTATGGGGAAAACCTCAAAAGTAAATGCAACTAAAACAAAAATAAACAAGTGGGACTTATTGAAATGAAAAAGCTTCTGTAAAGAAAAATAAATAGGGGCAACCCCTTCGGGTCCCCTCTCACTGTACTCAATAAATACTCCCCTCTCACTGTACTCAAAAAAGCTTTTCTGTACTCAATAAATCCTCCTTTCTCACATGGAATTTGGTCTCTGACTAATCACCAGAAAGCAACCAACTCAGCCAACTTTATTTGCAAAACAAGGAAATAAAGGCTACTTCTCTTAACAAAGAAAGAAAGACAGAAAAAGAAAAAGAAATAACCCAGAGAGCAAATAGGCAATCTACAGAATGGGAGAAGAAATTATCAAACTCTACAGCTGATAAGAACTAATATCCAGAATCTACAAACAACTCAAATCAGCAAGGAAAAAGCAAATATCCCCATTGAGAAGTGGGCAAATAACATGAACAGATATCTCTCAAAAGAAGATATGCAAGTAGCCAACAAACATATAAAAAATGCTCAATGTCACTAATCATCAGGGAAATGCAAATTAAAACCACAACAAAATACCATATTACACCAGTAAGGACTGCTATTATTAAAAAAATCAAAAAACAATAGATGCTGACATCAATGCAGATGTCAACGTTGGTGGGAGTATAAATCAGTACAACCTCTATGAAAAGTAATATGGAGATTTCACAATCAACGAAATCTACCAGTTGATCCTGCAATCCAACTACCAGGTATCTACCCAAAGAAACAGAGCTCACTACATAAAAAAGACACCTGCACCGCATGTTTATTGCAACACAGTTCACAATAGCAAAGATGTGGAATCAACCTAAATGCCCATCAACTGATCAGTAGATAATGAAAATGTGGTCTATATACACCATGAAATGATTCAGCTATCAAAGCGATTGAAAGAATGTCTTTTGCAGCAACTTGGATGGAATTGCAGAACATTATCCTAAGTGAACTAACTCAAGAACAGAAAACCAAACACTGCATGTTCTCACTTATAAGTTGGAGCTAAACTAAGGACAGGCAAAGACCTAGATAATGATGTAAAGGCCACTGAGAATCAGAAAAGGGAAGTGGGAATGGGTGGAGGGTCAAAAAATCATCTATAGGTACAAGGACACAGGTGAGGATGATGAGTACACTTAAAGCCCAGACAAAGATTATTTGTGCCCACCAGAAAACTATTTAAAAAAAGATTAAAAACAAAACAAAACAAAAACAAAACCAAATTATGCCTGAGACTTGGTTAGAGTACAAACTTTGTACTCCAGCTGCCTGCCTAGGGTTGACTCTCACCCATCACTTATGTAAAGCCCCAGGTAGACTCGAGCAAGTCACCGAACTTCTCCCACCTATTTCATCATCTTTCAAATGAAGCTGGGGAGAAGGGGAAGCCTACTTTGGAGGAGGTAGGAAGGCTTAAGGTAGGTGATGAGTAAAGCATCAGAGGTGTTGGGTACTTTTTGTGGTCTCTGCTGTGACAGTGACCATGTATGCCAGCAGCCACTAAGCAACATGGTGCTTCTTCAGCCTGGAAGGAGCAGCACATCCTCATCACTTTGTGCCCCTCATGCTAGGAGACACCTCTCTCCTTAAGGAGGCTGAGTAATAAGAATAGCACCAATGAACCCTGAAGAATCCGTGGAGATCCCCTCAGGAAAGAGCACGGGAGACACCAAGGTGAAACAGACTTACCATCCTTTTTAAGGAGTTGATGAGCCTGGTTTGTTGCTGCAGGTTAGCTTGGAGGGTGCTGATCAGCTCATTCTGGGCAACTGCCTGCCTCTGGTTCTCTTGCAGGGAGGCCTGGAGCCTCTGGATCTCTCTCTGCAACTGTTGGGCACAGCATGGGTGATCAGTCAAATATCTGCAGGGACCTCTGAGTGTCAGGGTCTGCAGGACCAGAATCTGAAGGAAAATGCTGGTCAGGGGTTTTGCTGAAAGCAGGAAAAAGGATTTTTACACCTAGGCAGTGGCTTTTTAATTAAACTAAATAATTTCCAATTTGGGGATATTTTTGAGCTGTTCCTAAAATGTAAAGTAAAGCAAGTAAGTAATGTATGCAAATGTAAGTATGGAGTGCATGACCATGAGCGAATGGGCTCTTGACTAGATGTGACCACCCATGTAGCCAAGAGCCAATTTACCTGAGGCCAATCAGGTAAATGGAGACCATTCAAAAATCATTCAGTTACTGTTTTTAGGTAAAACCAGAAGTGAATAAAATATGTTAAGACGCTCCCACTGATGTAAGAGCAGAGATGAAATGAAACTATCTATTACTATTGGCATAAGGAAATCTAGCAGAATACAGTAGAAATTAATAAAAATTATATCTGGGAAGGTGAGTGTTAGGGATGGGTAGATGTGGATAGGGGAAAGTGAAGACTATACTCAGTGACCTTAAAGCACTTCTCCTGCTTTTGGAACAAATGTGAATGTATTTTCCATTAGAAAATATTTCAGATAAAACAAAACCAGCACATGCACATGCATACCTATCCTGCAGTGGAGAGAATGGAAAGCCTACCTTGAAGGGTAGTAGGGATGCTTAAGTAAGGTGATGAGTCAAGGGTCAAAGAGTGACTGTGCACTTTATGTGTTCTCTGCTGTTAGAGTGACCCCATCTGTTGCAGCCCCTAAGCAAGATGGCTCATCTTCAGCCTGGAAGAAGGCAGCTGTATATTCATCACTTTATACCCCCCACACTGGAGGACTTCTCTCTTCTTCAGAAGCCTGAGAAATAAGACTAGCACCGATGAACCCTGAATATTTCACGGAGATTCTCTCTGGGAAGAGTCCTGGCTGAAAGAAGGAACAAACCTACCATCTTCTTCTGGGAGGCCTGGGAGGCCATGAACCTTTCTTGTCTCTGAATCTGGTCTTGAAGGAAGGAGATCTCATGTTCCAGCTGAGCAATTGACTTTCTATAATCTAAAAGGGAAGTCTGCCTCTGAATCTCATTCTGAACCTGTTGGATAGAGGATGGATGGTCAGTCAAATGTCTACAGGGGAGCCCAGTGAATGCCCAGTGTCAGCAAGGCCAGCACATGGAGGCAAATGATGATTAAGGGTTTCACCTGAAACAGGGGAAGGGTTTCTACTTTGGGCAGGTGGCAGGTTGGAATGCAGTGGCATGATTACAGCTCACCACAGCCTTGATCTCCTGGGCTCAGGTGATCCTTCTGCCCCAGCCTTTCAAGCAGCTAGGTCTACAGGCACGTACCACCATGCTTGGATACTTTTTTTTTGTGGAAATGAAGTCTTGCTATGTTGCCTAGGCTGGTCTCCAACTCCTGGGTTCAAGCAATCCTCATGTCTCAGCCTCACAAAGTGCTGGGATTACAGGTGTGAGCCCCTGCGCCAGGCTGGCAGGTAGCTTTCTAGCAAGGCTAATGATCTTCCAGTTTGGGTACATTCTTGAGCTGTGCCTGAGAAAAAGTGAGAATGGAATGCAGGCCCTGGCTGGACAGCTGACTCCTTCTGAGAACTGATGGGGGTCAGCATCCAGGAACAGTATTGGCAGCATAATACCTGCCAACCAGTTTCAGGCAACATAATACCTGCCAACAGGTGTAGGGAGTGAAGGGAGGATGCTGAATTATAAGTGATGATCACAGGAAACCAAGCTCCCTCAGACCACCTGACAAGAGCCACCTCTCTATTCTTAGCTGCATGATCTTGATGCAGTTCTGTTTTTTTCCCCTTTCTCTTGGTGTTCTCAAAATGATTCAGTGCAGTCAAATGCACCCCCCCAATATTAAGACATATTATAATGCTACAGAAATTAACATGTACTGGCTCATGATTAGGCAGACAAAGTAATGGAACAGAATAGACAGCCCTAACAAAGATGAAAAAAATGGAATCTTGGTTGGTGGAGAAAGAGGAAGGAAGATTATTGACTAATGGTGTTAGAACAAGTGATAAGCTGCCTGGTAGAAAAATAAGGACCTGGATCTGTGTTTAATAGGTTAAGCCAAAAAAAAATTCTTGGGTCATAAAGTAGTACAAACTGTCTGAGCCCAGGGGTTTGAGACCAGCCTGGGAAACTTGGTGAGATCTTGTCTCTACAATACATCACAAAAATTGGCCGGGTGTGGTAGCGCACACCTGTAGTTCCCGCTACTTGGAAGGCTGAGGTGGAAGGATTGCCTGGGCCCAGCAGGTCAATGCTGGGATGACCGTGAGCATGCCACTGCTCTCCAGCCTGGGAGACAGAGTGAGACTCTGATTCAAACAAAACAAAACAAAACAAAGAAGAGCAAAACAAAACAAAACAAAACAAAACAAAAAAGTACTACATACATAGGACTGTTTCCTTTTTAGGTCTGAGATTGGTGTGGTCATAAAGAAAAGACTGATAATTTAATAAAATTGACCCCATAAACATGACTCATTTCTACATAGCCAAACCATGATAAACATTTTAGAGGTTCAACAGAATACAAACAGTCACAACCAGAGCAAGGAAGGGCTGGGTTGATTTCCAAGCATTATACAAGCTCACACTGTGGTAAGGAAAACATCAGTAATAGAAAAATAAGCCAGGAAGGTAAACAGAGTTCCTGGGAAAAGAATGACTTTTCTATAATAGGAAACGTGGGAAACAACAATCAGCAGAAACACTCCTGCTGACTAGAGGATTGCAAGCTCTTTCTCCATAATTGTGTAGAGACGACACAGAAGCAGAACATGATTGAATGCCTGTGCCAATTGCCTTCCTTGTCATGGAATTATCAGTGGTACAGGCCATCCTAAAGACACTGGAGTAAGATTCATCCAGTGGTGGCCAGAGTCATCATCTACCAGCCTGTGAGAGCAGACTGTGCACAAGTCTTCCCAACTCCATTAGGTGACTTCACACTGATTGCATGAAATCAGCCATAGTGGGAGTATTTACACCACAGAAATTGACCAATGCTTCCAGTCAAGGCTTTTTTAGTTCAGAGAGCTGGTTGCTAAACATTGACCATCATAGTACTGGATCAGTCCCAAATATCCTTAAATCCATTCACACTTTGTAAGAATCAGACATTTTAAGAGTTAAGTGGGCAAGAATCAAAGTGGAGGAAAAGGTGTTAGGAAAGAGACAACAACTGTTTGTATTTTTTAAAAGATCTTAGGCCAATCTGATATGTACACATATCTCCAACCACACCTGGGAAGCTTATTGTACACTTTCCATAGTTTCACAGAAGGCCTGAAATTAAAGATCATTGCTGTCCTTCAACTTCCCTAAGTTCATGGAAAACTTGGAAGAGAAGAAGGTTCTTGGCTTGCTCTGGGAAGAAAGGCACAGAGCAGCTCACCTGGAGTGCCAACTTGTCTCTCAAGGCCGTGGTCTCCTGTATACTTTGAATTCGCTCCTCACATATCTTCTCCATCAGCAATATGAAGTTGGATTCCATGGAATGGTGGGACTCCAGTGCACACATTTTCTGAAAGGCCAGGGCATCATTTTTGTAGATGAAAATCTAATCATGATGTTGCCTTTTATATCTTGAATATTGTCAGTGGAGCACACCTTACTCAATCACCATGAACACCCAACTGGTCCTTACTAGATACCTACACACCTGAAAAGATTCACACACATCAGCAATCCCTTTTACTAGGGCTCTCCTTAAGGCTCAGCCCTTCCATAGGAAAAAACAAGGTCCATGGAAGAACTGAACGAAAGAGTTTCATTTTCATTTCACTGAAATTCTACTACACTTAAAACTCAACCTTGCCCACCTGCTGCCCCATTTCTTCCAGTCTGGAATCAGCTGAAGAGGAACAGACTCAGAGCCTATGGGAGGGTCTCAGGCACCCCAGGTCACTCCCTGAGGACTTCCGCCCTCCCTTCATAAAACATCCTGGCTGCCCCAAGGAAGAGATGACTTTGCACAGCTTGGAGCTGTGTCACCAATACCTGGTGATTCCCGAGCTAGCAGTATGTGACCTGAAGGAAAAGGAAAATTGGATCCAAGAGAGGATGACTTTCTACCTGCCTAAAATTATTTTTTAAATTTATTGCTATGCAGTAACAAAAGCAACATATTTCCATGTCTATATTGTGTAAAACTCAAAAGTCCTATTAAAGCTTTAAGGAACTGAAAGCCCCTGAGTTTCACATGATCTCATTTTGGCTAACTCTTTTCAATGACTGCTGAAGCCATACTGGGTTCGAACATTAGCCATGTCTTAATGCCTTAATGTTTTCCCAGTGTCAAATGCTTGACTTCGTGTATGCCCAACACTGGCTTTCTGTTGTGTCAGTTCTCATTTCCAGACTGCTGCTTATGACACTCCATAGAGCTAGCTTCCTTGGCAATACAAACCTTCATGGTATTTTTCTTTCCATCAGAGACTCCTTTACCATCTAGATTTTCTCCATAGCTAGTCTAGTGTTCTCTCTTCAGTCTAGTAACGTGGTCAGTCTAGTTCCCAAAATGTTTTGGGAACTATTTTCATAATGTATTTAACTCTCATTGGCCCTCCTAAAGTGAAGGAGAATCTTTTCTTGTGTTTTGAAAATGGACTGTCTTACAGAGATTTTCCATGGTCATTCTAAATGGAATCCTACCTGTTTTGCTCCTGAAATTTTAAAATATAAATTAATAAAATGATTATCTTACTGCACTGATAATTGTGCATCCAGTTTTGTTCTTATAATTTGATAAATGTAAAATAACAGAATGTTGAGAGACAGGGGTGAGACACAAACATCAAAACATAGCATAGGTAATGCTATAGAAGAAAGAAACACCATAAAAAACAAGCAAACAAAAAATGATGTCCCAGTTTAGGATAATGTGATTCAAGCTAAATTAGGAAATCATGGATGGTAAAGGTTATGTTCTCATTTTCTAACTTAATTTGTAACCAAAAGTGACCCTTTGATGAAGTTGTTTCTGAATGACAACTTTAAATTCAATCAGTGCCTATGTATCAAACATTCAGCCAGCCAGCACTGTGTGAGAGGAAGTGCGGGAGTCTAGAGACATGAGCTTGTGAGTGATGAGTATGGACCTGGATATTAGGAGCATGAGGGAAATGGCGGAATAGCTTCATGTCTTCGACAAATCGTCCCTGACCCAGCTGGGAAGCATTTGGGATGGGAGGGCTTGGGTCATTGCAGAGGGCCCCTCTGCTACCACCTCCCCACCCACATACACAGATCTCTCATTTCAATCCCACCACCTTCCATCCTTGGCTTTCCATCTCAGACTGAGATGATGGATCACCCAAGACCCACTCATATCCTACATAGATCCTCTTTTGAAATAAACTGTTGAGGTGTGTCATCGGGCAAAACAAAGAATGATGGTGAGAAACACTCTTACACAGTTCAATGTCAAAAACAAGATTCTCTTTGATTTAGAAGGACCAATGAGAGATGAACACATTTTAAAAATATTCTATCTCAGAACTCTTTCCTTGACACAGTTTTAGTCATACAGAAAGATAGAGCCCAGGAATAATGTTAATAGGATTTTTCTGCATGCATTTGATAGTGTATCCAGTAGAAGAACAGGGCTTTTGGAATTTAAATTGCTAGGTTCAAATCCTGGCTTCACTTTTTCCTAGATGAGTGACCTTGAGCAAGTTATGTGGCCTCAATTTCTTCATCTGTAAAGAAGTAGTGATAACAGCTTTAAAAAAGAGAAACTAGAGAAAGGGGGGGAATTAAAACAAATAAAAAATAAACTAGAGATGCACCCACTTTGAGAATGTTATGGTTGCTAGATTATGATGAAGTTTAGAGGGCAGTGGATACAAAGAGCACACTGCACAGAGGCTAAAAAGTTGTCAATACAGTTATAGCTTAAATATGAATTATGTATGACCTCCAGAGCACCCAACACAGTGTTTGGCATGTACTTAGCACTCAGAGAATGTTTGCTGGTAGAATGATGCTTTCATTTACAACACACCTCATTTCTTGTCCAATGATGAAAACTCTTGCCAAAATAAGGCTATCTGGAGTTATGACAAGACACCAGATAATGTTAAGGACTGTGTATGTGCTAATTTAACTCTTTCAGCAGCCTATCTCACAGAAAAGAAACTGAGGCTCAGAGAGTTTAACTAACCCCAGTCTCACAGCCAGTATGTGATAGAGCTGTGATTCAACCCCAGGCACTGGCCTCAGATATTGACATAGGGCCTCACAGTATAGTAACCCCCAACAGCAGGTGAAATAAAACTAGTACAAATTAAGAAATACATTTTGAGAAGAAATAAGCAGATTTTCAACAAAAGAACTTAGAAGAGCCTTTTGTGTTGGATACCTGTTCTAGCATAGAGCTGTGGTTGGCAACCCTTTTGAATTTCTCCCTCAATGATATTTTAAACTTGTTAAGCTCATCATGAAGTTTGTCTCTCTCTTTTTCTTTCCAATCCTCAAATGTCTTTTTAGCCTCAATTTCCCTCTGATGAGTGATTTCTGATTCCTACAGAGAAAAGCGAGAACAATATTAACATTAATTCCACATTATAGAAAATGTTTCTAAGTGCCTTTGAGGGCTCCTTGTCCATGCAAGTCACTATGGAGTCCCAGAGAACATCTGTCCCACGTTCCGCATTGTTTTGACTGGAAGATGCACAAACCAGTCTTATCTGAATTGTAAAGTCCCTGAGGACACAGACTTGGCTTCCATTTTTTGACCTAGGTATACCTTGGAGATATTGCAAGTTTGGATCCAAAACATGAAAACAAAGGAAGTATTGAAATATAGTGATTATCACAGGAAAGTAAGCCACATGAATTTTCTGGTATTCCAGAGCATCTAAAAGTTATGTAGCCTCAGTTACAATTGTAACATCACAGATAACCACCACAGATCACCATAACAGACATAATGGCAAGAAAACCATTTGAAATATTGTGAGAACTACCAAAATGGAACATAGAGTCATGGAGTGAGCACATGACATTAGAAAATGACACTGAGGAACTTGCTTGAGGCCAGGCTGTGACAAACCTTCAATTCATAAACATAAGAAGACAAGCTCTGCCTGCATTCCTCAAAAGACCCAGCACTGTTGGTGCTCAATAAATGTATGCTGAGGGATGAGTGATTAACAAATACATGAAGGAATGAGCAAACCACATTTATCTCCATTCTACAGCCATTGACTGAGCACTTCCTCTGGGCTGGGTTCTGGAGTTTTCAGAATCAGAACCAGCCTTTGTCCTCCAAAACCTAACAGTGCAGTAGAAAAAGTAACAATTCAGGTTCAAATGCTCTCAGAGGGTGCTCACTAGTGCAAGAAACTACATCTCTCTTCTCTCCTTTTTGTGCACATAGGTCTGCAAAAATAATAGTAATAATTCCGTTTTCCTTTCCAGACTACCCAAAATCATTTGTCATGTCCAAGAAGGCACCATACTAGCTTTAACACCCAGCTCTGGGAAGCCAGCTGGAATGTTGGCCCAATAGAGTCATGTGCATCGAGCGTCTCCTAGGTAGTCCATGACCCGAGTCTCTCTGACGTTTCCTCTTCATGCCCACCTGGAGCTGTCGCTGCCTCTCGGCCTCCCTCTGGGCTTCCAGCTCCCCTTGGGTCCACTGCAGTTTGGCCTGAAGCTCCTCTATGAGTACTTCCTGCTTCTTCTGTTTTCCTGTGGGGTCCATGCAAAGACAGGGTGACCCATTTATGTCAAAAAATCAAGGTAGTAGTTTCTTGCCACTTCAGTCAGTTACCCATGGTCTGAGACAAGCTTTGCCACTTAGTACGTTGGCCTTAGGCAAAGGACATAACCTCCCTGACCCTCTGTTCCACAAACTGAAAAATGGAGATAACAAGAGCACCTTACTCAGAGGGTTGTTGTGAGGATGAAATGTGATCATGCAAAGTGCTTAGCATTGAGCCTGGTCAACAGCTCCATAAATGTGAGTTAAAATAAGTGTTGTCAGTTAAAATAAGTATTCTGACAATACTGACACATGAAAATGGAAATTACTGTAGTAAACAGAAATGGAAGAACAAATAGTGTGTAAACAGTGATTTTTGATGCAAAGAACACAGCCATGCATCCTGAGAGATATCAAAGAGCAATTTATAGTAATACTCATTTTATGTGTAAGTTCATTTTTTCAATAATATAGTATAATTTAAGTGTATAGTTTTCAATTTTGAATGGAAAAGGCAGCATGCATTAAAAGGAACATGTTAAACAAGGTTGCTTTATGTGTATACTTTAAAGTATTTAAGTTAAAAACAATGATCCAGAATGAATTGTGAAAGAACATTCTAACTAAACCACATGCTGATAAAGCCACCGTTCTTTTTTCTTTTCTATTCTTTTTTGGTTTTGAAACAGGATTTTTTTTCTGTCACCTAAGCTGGAGTGTAGCTCACTATTACCTCAAACTTTTGGGTTTAAGTGATCATCCCACCTCAGTCCCCTGGGTATCTGGGATTATGGGGCCTGAACCACCCCATTCAACTAGTACTTTAATTTTTGTAGAGACAGGGTCTCACTATGGTGCCCATGCTGGTCTTGAACTCCTAGTCTCAAGCCATCCTCCCTCTTCAGTCTCCCAAAGTCCTGAGATTACTTACATGTGTGAGCCACTGAGCCCAGTCAGCAAGAGTTAAGGGTTAGTGAAATGGATATCAGTTATACTTAAACAGCTAACTTCTTTGGTATATTTAGTGATTATTAGATAGATGGTACTGTTTTTAAAATTCTAGGCCATTTTTTGGAAAAAGGTATGGTTCTCTCAGTGTGAATATTTTAGAAACAAACACTTCTTAGTTGTAGAAGAAATTAATTTGTTGAATAGACTAATTTAAGGCGAGTGTGTAATAGGAGAGCTGGGCATCTGGGAAGCCAGCTGCCCAGCATAAAGCTCATGAACATGGATGTCACAAAACGTACCTCGAGGACACATTTTCTCTCTCCTGCCAGTGCTTTACATTAAGAAATGAGAAATATTCACAAAGAAAACACCACATATTCTCACTCATAAGTGGACCTTGACAATTATTATAATACCATAAGAAAGGGATTGGCAGTAGTGGGAAACTGCCAGGAGAAGGGGGTCACACCTCATTAACAAGGGTACCTGCATAATGAACATTTGTATACCTAACCCTGAATTGTACCCCACATCTTTAAAATTAAAATTTTTTAAAAAATAAAAAGAATGTGGAAATTAAAAAATCTTTAACAAATATATATTTTATCTAATACAAATTATTTACAACATGGAATATCTGATTTTCCTAAGCAGCTTCCAAAATAGAACCAAAAACATATATGTAATAAATGCAAAGTCATTAGGTAAATAGTACTGCTTTAAAACTCAGTTTGTAGGAGAAGATGGTGACGGGGCAGCCTGGTCTATGAGATCCTCCACAAAGGAGAACTCAGAGGGTCTTTGGCTCCCTCCCTGAGGGCTGCAGATCTCAACGTCAGCAGCCTGCTCTTCACACAGAGCTCAGCCGTCGCCACCGCTGGGGCATCACAGCAGTCTGGACAGCCACTGCAGCCTCAGACACAGCAGCTGCAGGTGCTGCCACAGCCTCTGTGGCGGGCAAGTGTATCGCACCACCCATGCCTGAGGTGATCCACAACTTCAGTCCTTGAAGCCCCTGAGGCAAGATCTTCTGGGATCGCTGCCACCTCTGCTGCTACGGTGATGTCCTGCTGGCCATGGGTTTCCTTCTGTGTGCCCTAAGGCAGGCTCCCATCTCCAGCCTCTACCCAACTCCTGTTTGGCTCCACCGCTCTGGGGCTGTGAGATAGCACCACTTGCTGGCGGTTCAAGGTGACAACCGAAACAGGACAAACAAGCTTGAAAAACAAACACAGGCCAGATTTGAGTGGTGAACTGAGTGGTGATCTGAACTGTCCTTCACAGCAGGCCAGGGGCAAATTACCCTAACTGTGAACAAATTTACCAGCTTGAGAAGACAGCTAGAAATCGGAGGTGAAAGGCCATTGGACTTAAACGAAAAGTCTCAGAGTGTGCTTGATTGGTTCTGTTAGTTTAATGACTTGATTCTATTCCTATTGTCTTGTTCCTTTCTTTCTCTCTTCCTTTTCTTCTCTTTTCTCCTCTCTGTAAACCATATCTTTGTATAGGGGAACAGCACACCAATAAGGTGGTTGGTTAGCTTGTATGTTAGCATCATTGTATGTTTTAGTTTTTTTTTTTGTATGGGAATTGGTTAGTCTGTAGCTGTGGTACATTGTTTTTATCTGTTTCAGTTTAGGTCTCTCTCTCCATTTGTTGGTACACTTGTCTGTTTCCCCTTTAATCCTCTCTCTGTACACCCCTGTCTTCCCCCGCCCCCGTCTGCTCCATTCTCTTCCCTCTGCTAACCTCATTTTATTTCAGGGAGTAAACCTACAGCCTCACCGCATGGACAGATCCCAAGGCAGTGGGAAGTGGGTTTCAGACTATCCATACACCTGTTGGCGGATACCAGAACCTGCAGATAGATTTTGAATCACAGCTCCCCACTTAAGTAAATCTCAAAACTGCAAAAATGACCACGCCCAACCTACAGTGCAACTCCAGAATTGAACAAAGTAAGAGGACTTACATAAAGAAGAATAGGAGATTGAACAAACAGAAGTAAAAGCAAACCCTCTACCCCTGAATAACGGAATTAAAGAATATGGTGACGTGGAGGGAAGGAAAAAGTAGGGAGAGAAAAAACCGCACAAATGAAGAAAAACCAAAAGAAGAATACAGGTCTCATTCAGACCTCTGGGAGATCAGATACTGAGAAAACAGATTCTGGAACACAAACAATGAAGAGCCCACAGAATGACTGGTCACATGCAACAAACCTAGACATCAAGACATTAATAGAGAGAATTTTAAAAATTGAGGAGAGACAAGAGGAAAATAGGAAGGAGCTGAGTCAGAAATAACAGCAGTAAAAGATATGCTATAAGTTTGTGATGGAAATAAATAACAAACTAATAGCATGGAAAGCAGAATTAGCCAAGCAGAAGAAAGAACCTCAGAGCTCGAAGACCAAAACACAGAACTAACCCAAACTGTCAAAAACATAGAAAAGAAGATTAAAAAGAACAAAACCTTTAAAAGATGAATGATCACTTCAAGAGACCAAACCTAAGAGTAATTGGCCTCCCTGAGGCAGAGAGAGAAACAGAGGTCACACTGGAACAAACATTTCATGAAATCATTCAAGAAAACTTCCCTCATCTCATCAGTGATGAAAAAATTCAAACACAAGAGATTCAGAGAGCCCCAGCAAGACAACAAATGAGAAGGGCAACTCCCAGACATGTAATAATTCACCTAAACAAAGTAGGTATAAAAGAAAAAATCCTAAAGGCAGCAAGAGAAAAAGGTCAGACTACCTACCAGGAAAGACCAACTAGAATAGCAGCAGATTTATCTACAGAAACCCTCCAGGCTAGGAAAGCTTGGAGCCCTATCTTAAAAGTTGTAAAAGATAAACAATTTCAACCAAGAATAACCTACCCAGCCAAGCTAAGCTTCATCAGTGAGGGAGAATTGAAATCTTTCCCAGATAGCCAATCCCTAAGAACCTACGCTGCCACCAGACCACCTCTACAAGAAACACTTAAGAAAGTATTGAACACAGAAGAAAAGGAAAAAAGAACAACAATGTTCTTCACAAGAGTACAGGTAAAAGATTAAAAACACACATGATCCAACCCTAAAACCAAAAGAAACACAACACACAAACAGGAAGAGCAACAACAACTCTGTGAGAACATTATGCTAGGGATCAACTCTCACATTTCAATAATTAGTTTGAATGTGAACAGACTAAATGCACCACTGAAAAGACAAAGATGGCAAAATAGATAAAGTATCACCAGCCAACAATCTATTGCCTTCAAGAGACTCACCTCACCAGAAAGGACACTCACAGACTCAAAGTAAGAGGATGGGAAACAAATTTTCAGGCGAATGGAACACAAAAGAAAGGAGGAGTCACGATCTTAGTCTCAGAAAAATACCCTTTAAGCTATCAAAAATTTAAAAAGATACAGAGGGCCACTACATAATGATAAAATGTTCAATCCATCAACAAGAAATATCCATCCTAAACATATATGCACCCAACATAGGAACACCAACTTTCATAAAGTAGCTCCTAGGCAAACTGAAAAAAGATATCAACTCCAATACCATCATAGCTGGGGACTTTAATAGCCCACTCACAACCCTAGACAGATCATCAGGACAAAAATCAGCAGTGAGATCCAAAACTTCAATGTGACTCTTGATCAAATGGACTTAATTGATACCTACAGAACCCTCCATCCAAAGAGCACAGAATACACATTCTACTTATCACCTCATGGAACATACTCCAAGATTGACCACATACTTGGCCATAAATCAAGTTTAAGCCAATTTAAAAGGACCAAAATTTTACCATGCACCTTGTCAGACCACAGTGGAATAAAAATAAACATTAACACCAACAAGGTCCCCCCAAAACCCACAAATACATGGACACTAAACAGCATGATGCTAAACAACTCCTGGGTCAATGATGAAATCAAACAGAGATTAAAAGATACCTGGATTCTAATGAAAATGAAGAAACATCTTACCAAAATCTCTGGGATGCCATGAAAGCTGTAGTAGGAGGGGAATTTATATCCCTACAAATGCACATGAAGAAAATGGAAGGATCACAAATTAACAGCCTAACAAGCCACCTAAAGAAGTTGGAAAAGCAAGACCACAAAAACCCTAATTTCAGCAGAAGAATCCAGATCACCAAAATAAAAGCCCAAATCCAAGACATAGAAGACAAAAAGATAATACAAAAAAATCAATGAAACAAAAAGCTGGTTCTTTGAAAGGATAAACAAGATTGATGGCCCCCTAGCTAGACTGACCAAGAAAAAGAGAGAAAAAGCCCAAATAAACACAATCAGAAACACAAAAGATGAAGTTTCATCTGATCCTGAAGAAATACAAAAGATCATTAGAGACTACTATGTACACTTGTATGGAAACAAACTTGAAAACCTTAAGGAAATGGAGGACTTTCTGTCATCACACAACATGCCTAGATTGAAACAAGAAGATATTGAGACCTTAAATAGACCAAGAACAATCAAGGAAATTCACTACATAATAAGAAAACTACCTACATAAAAAAGCCCTGGACCAGATGGCTTTCCAGCAGAATTCTACAAGACCTTTAAAGAGGAGCTAATATCAATCCTACTGAAGGTATTCCAGGCGATTGAGAAAGATGGAACTCTCCCCAAATCATTTTACGAAGCTAACATCATATTGATACCCAAGCCAGGTAAAGACCCAACAAAGAAAGAGAACTACAGGTCAATATCTTTGATGAACATAGATGCTAAAATTCTCAACAAGATCCTAGCGAACTGGATTCAACAACACATCTCAAAAATCATCCATCATGACCAAGTAGGCTTCATCCCTGGGATGCAAGGTTGGTTCAATATTTGTAAAGCCATAAATGTAATTAAATACATCAACAGATGTCAAAACAAAACCATATGATTATATCATTAGATGCAGAAAAAGATTTGATAAAATCCAGCACCTCTTCTTGTTAAAAACCCTTGAACATCTAGGCATACATGGAACATACCTCAAAATAGTAAAAGCCATCTACGCGAAACCCACAGCCAGCATACTCCTAAATGGACAAAAATTGGAACCATTTACCCTGAAAACTGGAACAAGACAAGGATGCCCACTCTCACCCCTCCAGTTCAATATAGTATTGGAAGTCCTGGCTAGAGCAATCAGAGAAGAGAAGGTAATCAGGGGTATCCAAATAGGAAAAGAGGAAGTCAAGTTATCTCTCTTGGCAGATGACATGATGACCTTGAAAACCCAAGAGAATCTGTGAAAAACCTCCTTACACTGATAAAGGTCTTTGGCAAAGTCTCAGGATATAAAATAAATGTGCAGAAGACAATCGCATTTCTTTACACCAAAAATAAACAAACAGAATCCCAAATAAAAACCACAATTTGATTCACAATAGCCACAAAAAAATGAAATACCTTGGCATCTTCCTAACTAGAAACGTGAAAGAACTTTACAATGAAAATTACAAAACACTGCTCAAAGAAATCAAAGATGACATAAACAAGTGGAAAAAGATTCCATGCTCATGGACTGGAAGAATCAACATTGTGAAGATGTCCATCTGACCTAAGGCAATCTACAGATTTAATGCAATACCCATCAAATTACCAGCAACATTCTTCTCAGACCTAGAAAAAACAACACAGGAATTATGGAAACACAAACGACCAAGAATAGCCAGAACAATCCTCAGCAAAACAAAACAAAACAAAACAAAAACAAAGCAGTTGGTATCACATTACCAGACTTCAAACTTTACTATAAAGCTACAATCATCAAAACAGCTTGGTACTGGTATAGGAACAGGTATATAGATCAATGGAATAGAATTGAGATTCCAGAAGTGAAACCTCAATTTCTCAACCAACTCATCTTCGATAAAACCTCCACCACCTACCACTGGGGAGAGGAGAACCTATTCAGTAATTGGTGCTGGGAAAACTGTCTGACCACATGCAGACGATTGAAACAGGACCCCTATCTATCCCCATACACAAAAATTAACTCCAAATGGATCAGAGACCTAAATGTAAAACCTCAAACCACAAGAACCTTAGGAAATGAAGGACATACCCTCATGGAAATTGGAACTGGCATCCAATTCCTGAACAAAACCCGAAACCCACAGGCCATGAGAAATAAGATAGACAAGTGCGACCTCATTAAACTGACAAGCTTCTGCAAAGTCAAAGAAACCATCAAGAGAGCAGGGAGACAGCCTACAGACTGGGAAAAAGTATTTGCCAACTCCAGGTCTGACAAAGGCTTAATATCTTGGATCTACAAGGAACTCAAATGTGCTGAAAAGAAAAAAACAAACAACCCCATTAATAAAATGGGAAAACGATATGAACAGACACTTCTCAAAGGAAGACATGAAGAAATGTTCAATCTCACTAGTCATCAGGGAGATGCAAATCAAAACCACACTGAGATACCACCTAACTCCATTCAGAATGGCAATTATCAGTAACTCAAAAAATAAGTTGCTGGAGAGGGTGGGGCAAAGAAGGAACACCTCTACACTATTGGTGGGAGTGTAAACTAGTGCAACCTCTGTGGAAAACAGTATGGTGATTCCTAAAAGCTCTAAATATTGACCTCCCATATGACCCTGCAATCCTCCTACTGGGAATATACCCTGAAGAATTCAAATCACTCTATAAAAAAGGTACCTGCACATGTATGTTTATCGCAGCATTGTTCACAATAGCAAGATCCTGGAAGCAACCATGCTGTCCATCAAAAGATGACTGGATTAAAAAAATGTGGTACAGCCGGGCTCGGTGGCTCAGCCTGTAATCCCGCGCCTTTGGGAGGCTGAGGTGAGTGAATTGCCTGAGCCCGCGGGTTCGAGACCCGCCTGGGCAGCGAGACCTCATCTCTACAATAAATCAAAAAAAAAATCAGCCGGGCGTGGTAGCACATGCCTGTAATTCCGGCTACTCGGAAGGCTGAGGCGGAAGGATCGCCGGAGCCCAGCAGGTCGAGGCTGCGGTGGCCGGGAGCGGCCACTGCACTCCAGTCTGGGCGACCGAGTGAGACTCCAACTCAAAAAAAAAAAAAAAAAAAAAAAAAAAAAAAAAAAAAAATGTGGTACATATACACGATGGAATACTACGAGGCCATAAAAAAGAACAAAATCATGAATTTCCAGCAACCTGGATGGAACTAGAGTCTATAATACTGAGTGATCTCTCACAGAAACAAAGATATGAGTATCACATGTTCTCACTCATATAGTGGACCTTGAACATTCAACGTAATACTATAAGATAATGACTGACAGTGGTGGGAAACTATCGGGCGGAGGGAGGGAGATGGGATTAACGGTAGTAAATATCTATCTGGGGATGGGGAGACACCTCTTATCAACAAAGGTTCCTGAATGAAGCATATTTGTATACCTAACCCTTAACTGTAACCCCACAATATCATAATAAAAATATTGATTATAAAAATAAAATAAATAAAATAAAACTCAATTTGTACTTTGAAAAATTTAAATGATGGACCTCTTAGCCAGATTGACTAAGAAAAAGACATAAAGCCCAAATAAACACAATCAAGTCTTGAAAAGATCAAGTCACAGCTGACCCGGAAGAAGCACAAAAGATGATCAGAGATTACTATGCACATGTGTCTGGAAACAAACTTGAAAATCTAAATAAAGTGAAGGACTTTTTCATATCACACAACGTCCCAAGTGTGAAGCAAGGAGAAATCGAGACCCTAAATAGATCAATAACAACCCAGATTCTTGACTCTGTCCAAAGAAAACTACCAAAACAAAACAAAACAAAAAAGCCCTGGACAAGAAGAAGCTGATACCAATCCTACTGAAAGTATTCTAGCTGGGCATAGGAGCTCACACCTGTTATTCCAGCACTTTGGGAGGTGGTAGTGAGAGGATTACCTGAGCCCAGTGGTTGGAGACCAGCCTGGGCAACTTGGTGAGATCTTGTCTCTAAAAGAAATAAAAAATTAGCCGGGTACAGTGGCATGCCCCTGTAGTTCCAGTTACTTGGAAGGCTGAAGTGAAATGATTGCCGAGCCCAGCAGGTCAAGGTTGCACTGGCCATGAGTGTGCTATTGCACTCCAGCCTGAGCAATGGAGTGAGACTCAGACTCAAAAAAGAACGAAAGAAAAAAGAAAGAAAGAAATTATTCCAGACAATTTAAAAAAGATAGAACTCTCCCCAAATCATTTTATGAAACTAACATCACACTTATACCCAATATACCCAAAGTGGGTAACAATTCAACAAGGAAGGAGAACTACAGGCTAATTTCCTGATGAACATAGATGCAAAACTTTTCAAAAAGATTCTGGCAAATTGGATGCAACAATACATCTCAAAAATCATCCACTATGACTAAATAGGCTTCATCACCAGGATGCAGGACTGGTTCAACATCCACAAGACCATAAATGTAATTAAATACATCAACAGATGTAAAAACAAGAGCAACATGATTATATCCCTTCTTGATAAAAACCCTCAAACACCTAGGCATAGAGGGAACATACCGCAAAATAGTAACAGGTATCTATGATAAACCCACAGGCAACATATTGCTAAACAGACAGAAATTGGAAGCATTTCCCCTGAAAACTGGAACAAGACATGGCTGCCCACTCTCACCCTCCTGTTCAACATAGTGTTGGAAGTCCTACCTAGAGCAATAAGAGAAGAGAAGGAAATCGGGGTGTCCAAATAGAAAAAAAAAAGTCACGTTATCCCTCTTTGCTGACAATATGATCCTATACCTAGAAAATCCAAGAGAATTTGCCAAAAACCTCCTTGCACTGATAAAGGACTTTGGCAAAGTCTCAGGGTACAAAATAAATGTGCAAAAGACAGTCACATTCTTATATGCCAACAATAAACAGGAAGATAGCCAAATAAAAAACACAATCCCATTCACAATAGTCATAAAAACAAAGAAAGAAATACCTTGGCATCTTCCTAACCAGAGACATGAAAGATCTTTACAGTGAAAACTATAAAACACTACTCAAAGAAGTCAAAGATGACACAAATGAATGAAAAAATATTTCATGCTCATGGATTGTAAGAATCAACATTGTTAAAATGTCCATCCTACCAAAGGCAATCTACATATTCAATGTGATACTCTGACTTGGAAACAACAACACAGAAATTCATATGGAAACATAAACAACAATGAATAGTCAAAACAATCCTTAGTAAAAGAAACAAGGTGGGCGGTATCACATATCCAGACTTTCAACTTTATTATAATCAAATAATCAAAACAATCTGGTATTGGTACAAGAACAGGCATATAGATCAATGGAACTGGATAGAGATCCTAGAAGGAAAAACCTCAATTTCTAAACCAACACATCGTCAACAAAGCCTCCGACAACAACCACCAGGGAGAGGAGAACCTGTTCAGTAAACGGTGCTGGGAAAACTGACTGATCACATGCAGAAGTA
>JAPVLO010003295.1:0-19384 GCA_027257055.1 Cephalopachus bancanus
GTGCCAACTCTGAGCTGTGGCTACTAGCAATCTCTCTTGTCTTCAGAGACACCATATGGAGTCGATCTACAGTCATCTTATTAATCAATGGTTGACAGCTCCAATGGCTGAAACAAATTACACAAAATTATTGAAGAAACCATTCAAAATAATCCAAGAATTAAAAATTGAAACCGAAGACAACTTATAAAGAACAATTCAACCACAAAACGAAAAAAACTAAACTCAAAAACTCAAAACACACTGAATAAAGAACTAAACTTACTACGAAAAAAGTGACCTACATATCAGATCAAACAATATGAGAAACAAAAATCACTGATACCAGAAATAATCCAACAAAATCTAAAACTACATATCAAGATAGGATAACCACGACCAAGATAGTTAACAACACAAACACAACAAACTCAAGTCAAAATCACTCAATCACAAAAACACATACCACACAGAACACAACAAACCACACACACACACTAAACACCAACAAAACACAACCACACACACACAAACACTACACCACAAATCAAAACAAAAAAGCATTCAACATAAAAACATCAAAACATAAATCTGAATACAAAAAACAAAAAAAATAGAACAAACCAAAAACAATAAAAGACAACAAAGAAAAAATAAAGAAAAGTCAAACACAAATATAAAAATACAACTGCAAAATTCTTCAAGAAAAAATGGATTGAACAACGACTTCACACCAAAATCCAACGAAACAAGTATACCCAAATCACTTACACTTCAAAATTCAATTCAATTTGATTCCAAACTTAAACCAAAGCGAAAGGCAAATCGACATTTACAATTATCAACAAACAACAGTGGAATAGCAACATTACAACAAAGTCAAATATGACAAATTTACTCACTTGACAAAATTCACCTCATGCAAAATCCAGAAACAGAGGCAACCATGCAAACAGGAAGCTCTGACAAGCCACGAGGTCCAGCCCAACCAGGGCCCCAGGAGCGGTCCTGCCCACTGGGGCCCAGCCGGCGCGGGGGCGGCCCCCGCGGCGCCGCGGGGCCGGGCCCGGGCGCCCAGCGGGGAGATCTGGGGCCCCCCGGGGCGCCGGTGCCGCGGCGGCCCAGCGTGGGGCCGGACCGCAGCCCCCTGGCGGAGCGAGACCCCCCGTCCAGGTGCCTGAAGCGCTCGGTGCTGGCAGCCCACAGATGCACATCGAATACAGGACCCCCCGAGGTAAAGGAGCAAAAGCATCCATTGAAAAAACCTGAGACAAAACCAACCCACAACATAAATGAAATAAATCAGAAAAAAAAAATCAATGAAAATACATAAAAATAATCAAAAAAAACAATTGTAGAAACTTCAGAAAATGAGTTAATTTAAGCACGAAAATTTTAAAGAGTTAACAAAAAATAAATTTCTTCAAGAAAGTAATGAAGTAAAAATTTTTCTTGAAAAAAGGTTAATTACATTAGGTAAATTTTAATCTAAGGATAAATTTGTTAAATATTGGTAAAATAATTAGAAATTTTAAGGTACAATTTTTTAGACATTACTCATTCGGGAAACTTTTTTTTAATTTTGCTGTACAATCCCGCATCACACATACAACTCATTTTCCCCCCCCCCGCCCCACGCCCCCTAAAACTCTACCACTCGATTTCTCCCTAAATCTCCCCTGTCACCTAATTTCCATTTTAGTCCCTATTTTTCGTTTAACTGATATGCTTGTTCCTGTTCCACTCAATATCATCCTACGTACCCAGTTCTTTTATGCTTCTATATATCCAGCGGTGGACACTTTATGTTGTTCACCAAGGTTACCAATGGTAGATGGGTTGAATCCGTTGCAATCGATTCGGATTTCTCTTGAACTCCGTGGGTAGGTGATTTCTCGTTCGATCAGAGCGACATGAATGTTTTCCGATTAAATGCCACCGATGAATTTGAACTTGCGTTTGATTAGTATAGAAGGCCTTTTAATCTCCCTTTGAATGGATATTGTTCATGTGAGATTGGAATTCATGGATCTCTGCATTTTGATATGTGCAAAGTTTTTATCCTGTGGTCTTTTTGGCTGCCTTCAAGTGTTCCTGCTGCTTGGTCTCTACTGCCTTGTGCCTCGGCCAGATCTCAAGGACTCAGCATGTGAGTCTCTCTGTATTTTGAACAGGCAGATCTCTGCACAGCGACCTACCGATGAGAACTACTCACTCCAAGCGGTTGACTCTGGATCCCAATCTCCCTACCAGCAGAATATGTGAAGTGACTTCAAACGGAAACTCCAGGATCTCAAGATTTGCTGCTCACTGGGTGCAGATCCTTCTCCACATACAAGTTCTTGCTGAAAAGGTACCTGCCTTACTTCGCAATTCCTAACTCGAACTTTGGATTCTTTGGGATATCTCCAACCATGGCTGCTCTTTACTTTTCAACCGGCTCGACAACTTATCTGCCAACCTCCTGTAAGATCTCTCCAGTGGTGATTACATGTGCCTCTCAGGCTCTCGAGGGATATGCATCCCTCTCAGGAGACCTTACTAAAGACCCTACACAAAGCCAGCTCAGACCACATTGAAGCTCATGCCAAGGGCCCGCCCATGACCTTACAGAAACGACAGCTCGAACGAAAACATACCTGCTGGCAGGACGAGAACCAGCAACGAGGCAACATCACCCGGACCAAATAGCCAGCCTCGACAGGCAGAACCTACTACCTGGGGCAAGCAGGCAGCCCCTACTACCAACGGAAACAAACTTAGCCGCCTACAGGCACACTTTAAGTCCAAGCGCATACTGGGCATGATCTTCTATGTACACCACTAAGTTTGATTTGGAGCATCTTTCCTATTTTAATGAAAATCACAGCAAGGCATGTTATTAAGAATTATTAAACACCAACAATGGATATTTGGAAACTGGAACAAATACAAACAAATGCATTACACAATACACAGACACAAAAGATTTAAAAATCAACATTCAAACTACAGGTAAATGAAAAAACTCTCTCAAAGTAAGGGACCAAAAAAAACCTCTTACCAGAAACATGAGTACCAAAAGAAGCTACTCAGGTGACTCCACTTTCACCAAGGTAAAATAACAGATCAAAAAACCCTCAAGATAGCTAGATGCGAAAAAGTTAAACAAAATTGTCACACTTGAAGAAGTAAAATCTCAACAGAACAAAACACACAACACAACACAAACACACCACAACCACCCTAACTAAAAATCACATTTCGACAGAATCAACAACAAAAACACTTCCCACATCAAACAACAAAAACCACTAAGACACATTCATACAACACAACAAAAAAAACAAAATACCAAAAAAAAACTAAACAAAAATCGAAACATCAAGACAAACAAAAAAAGATAACGGTTAAAATAAAAAACAAATGGAGATGCTAACAACAAGAAAAAGAAATCACCACAAACCAAATTATGACAGAATCACCCAACGAGTACCTTGTCAAATGAAAAGTTGGTTCAACTTTCTTTCCAAAAGTCAAAAAACGCAACGAAATCCAAATATGAAAGGCAACTAGTAAGAACATTCCTGAACAGATAGGGTATAGAATTTCACACCATTTCACAAAGGACTTCAAAATCATCATCAGCAAACCACATTCCACAATCAAAACAAAGTAAAAATCGAAAGCATCAATCGACTAGTAGTCCATGAGGCCCAGTCGTCCCGGGGGGCCCACAGGCCGCGGGGGCCCAACTCCCGGCGGGGGCCCAGCTCCGGGGGCCGGGGGGCCTCTCGCGGGGGCCCGGAGCCGCCGGGGAGCCGGGACCGGGGGGACCCGCTGCGCGGCACGGTGCCGCGCGCGCGACAGGTGCTGGGAGGTCGCGACACCCAGTTGCCGCAGCCCGCGGGGACCTGCCTCGCCTGAAAGGGACTGCCTCCCCGAAAGGTTCGAAGTTCCCATGAGACGTCCAAATGAAACATGAAGAAACACACAGAAAAACATCGAGAAAAAACACATGGAGAACCATAAAAAACAAATGGAGAATATTTAAAAATGCAATATAATGAAAATGAATTATAAAATAAAATCAAATAATACTTAGAAAAGGGAATTTTTTAGATGAAAAATAAGGAAAGAATATTCAAAAAGTAATAAATGGATTTTTTTATGCTTGAAAGATATGGTAGATTTTTCTGAAATTATTAAGATTAGGGAAATTGGTTAATTTTATAACATTTTCGCTTCTCAAGCTTCCCAACCTCCCCCACCCACCTCAACCTGAATTTCCCCTTCTACAATTTTAAATCCTTTTGTACCTGCATGATTCACTTGAAGTCCCTGTGATAGTGCCTCAATCCCACTAATTTCCTGAGTATCTTTTTTGTTTCCTATTATATCCTTAGTCTATGTTTTCATCGTTCCTGTCATGTTGTTTTCAATTGCCATCAATATGGCATATCTTATGGATTCTTGAATGGAGGTATCTAGATGTTCTTGAGGAGGGTGATCAAGTGTTCTACCCAAGTGTCACGAGTTCTTTGCATTCAGCGACTGGTTTCGATTGTTTCTGCCCAGATGATTTCGATTATTCTGCCAATTAGATCTAAGGACTTTTAATTCTGAAGTATGAGTGTTTTGAAGTTGGTGCTCTGATCTTTGAAAGGGGTTTTTTTTCTTTGGCTGGATTTTCTGTTTTGTGGTGCAGTCTGTCAATTGTTTTTCGATTTAATTTTTTTTTCCCTGGTGGTTCTTTCTTTGGAGCAGGGCTATTATCCACTGGGAGGTGGACATGTCGCATCTGCCAGCTCGCACACTACACACAAGCTATGCTCAGCCATCATAGACTTTGAAATAAAGGGCCATCTCACCGGGCTCCACTCCGGATCGCAATCCTCTCAGCTGCCAATCTGGGACTGGGATCCAGCTGCCTGCCATAAAGTCTTTTGGGCACAAGGTCTCATGCGTCCTTCCTAGGTCTGCCAAGATTGGTTGCTTTTTAGGACTAGATCCCTTGCCAGAAATTCACCCTACTTGGGAGCACCCTTCTTCACACTCCCTTAAGTGAACACTTGTGTATTTCAGGTGTCAGACCCTCCTGGAGAAAACCTTCTAAACCATGCTGGAGCCAGTAGCAAGACTCCTCTTGAGAGCATCATGTCAGGGTGGGTGCTGAGTGGCGTCCCCTCCGTGGCCAACCAGCTGACCAGTACAGAAACGCTTCATGCTGACCCAACTGCTGCCACAGGGACCGAACCAGGAGGCCCTGCAAGAACCTCCAGAAAGACAGAAACACCTCCTCGGGGAGAAGAACGACCCTTGGCAAAACACAGCTCCTTCTGCAACGGGATCTCATGCACACAGGCCTCAGTCAAGCATGGCCAGCCAGTTGCACCAACCTGAACTGACACGCGGGGATAGGTCATGGCCATGTGCCACCTACTCTCAATGCTCTTACGGAGACCAAACACTACTGGTGGCTGCCTGCCTAACTTAGGACAACTTCCAGAGACTTTGAAGAACTTTTGGAAAGCAGCAGCTATCATGGGCTATGATTCTTCTCTGAGTGGATGTCCACAGAGCTCCCATAGTGTTGGTGCGGGTGTGGAATCGCTATGCTTTTTCTTCAATTATTCATTGGAAGACATTCATCAGCATTTCGGACACCAATCCACGGCCACGTGTATTAAAATGAATTAACTTAAACACCATGCCAAGTGGGATTTATTTCTGGGAAACCTGGATAGCACAACTTACAAAACACAAATGTCATTTCTCACAAAACTCAATCAAAGGAACCTACCACACTAGCAGTATGAAAGCAGCAACATACAACCTTCTTTACTGAGGTCGAAAGGGATTTGAGAAAAGTTCACACTGATTCATGATACAAACGCTAACAGGTGACCCAGAATAGAAGAAAACCTCCTTCACCTAATAAAGCTCATGGAGGAAAACACAAAACTGATGTGCTTACTCCATGGTGAAACTTTCAGCTTTTCCCAAAGACCAAGAACAATACATGGATTAGTCTTCCACGACGTCCCTTCAAGATAGGGTTAAGAATGCTGAACAAAGCAGTTAAACAAAACACAATGTTTCAAGGTATCTATACGTTACGTATAGATAGCTCCAAAAAGTTCACCAAACACACACACACACACACACACACACACACACACACACACTCACACACACACACTCACACACTCGCCCTTTCAGAACTAAAAATTCAGCATTGTTGCGGAACAGGAATTCAACATACAAAAACCAGGTGTCTCTCTACACTTTCAAAGTCAACCTGAAGAAACCACTAAGGAAACAATTCATTTACAATAGCAGCCAAAACCACAAAATAATAAAAACAAAAGTTAAGCAGACAATAGAATAGTACCCTAAACAGTACACAATATTGCTGATAGACATTGCAGAGGACATAAACAAATGAAAAGGATATACTGGGTTTAATGAATAAAAACCATGATATTGGAGGATGCCACTACACAACGCACTACGGACAACAAGAAATCTCTCCCCAAACCCAAATGTCTTGTCTTTCAGTAGAATTGCACGCGACCTGCAGTAGCCCAATTGCTTCAAAGTGGACAAAGTTTAGGGTTTCACACTTTCTGCTTTCACAAAAGTCTCATAAACCAAACAGAGAGGCAACGTATAAAACCCTAACTATGATCCCTGGAACAAACGAAAGTGAGGAATCATTTACACATTTATTGCCACACACTTTCAGTGGGAATAGGGCAGAATTTCCACACACAGTTCTCAAAAACTGATACTCTCATGCAAATCCAGCAGTTCCACTTCCAGCAAAAGCCACAACACAGGTCTGGTGGCTGCCTGCCTAACTTAGGACAACTTCCAGAGACTTTGAAGAACTTTTGGAAAGCAGCAGCTATCATGGGCTATGATTCTTCTCTGAGTGGATGTCCACAGAGCTCCCATAGTGTTGGTGCGGGTGTGGAATCGCTATGCTTTTTCTTCAATTATTCATTGGAAGACATTCATCAGCATTTCGGACACCAATCCACGGCCACGTGTATTAAAATGAATTAACTTAAACACCATGCCAAGTGGGATTTATTTCTGGGAAACCTGGATAGCACAACTTACAAAACACAAATGTCATTTCTCACAAAACTCAATCAAAGGAACCTACCACACTAGCAGTATGAAAGCAGCAACATACAACCTTCTTTACTGAGGTCGAAAGGGATTTGAGAAAAGTTCACACTGATTCATGATACAAACGCTAACAGGTGACCCAGAATAGAAGAAAACCTCCTTCACCTAATAAAGCTCATGGAGGAAAACACAAAACTGATGTGCTTACTCCATGGTGAAACTTTCAGCTTTTCCCAAAGACCAAGAACAATACATGGATATAGTCTTCCACGACGTCCCTTCAAGATAGGGTTAAGAATGCTGAACAAAGCAGTTAAACAAAACACAATGTTTCAAGGTATCCTAATCTGAGATGACGAAGTAAAGTTAACTCACTTCACACAGACACGACGTTACGTATAGATAGCTCCAAAAAGTTCACCAGCAACACACACACACACACACACACACACACACACACACACACACACACACACACACTCACACACTCGCCCTTTCAGAACTAAAAATTCAGCATTGTTGCGGAACAGGAATTCAACATACAAAAACCAGGTGTCTCTCTACACTTTCAAAGTCAACCTGAAGAAACCACTAAGGAAACAATTCATTTACAATAGCAGCCAAAACCACAAAATAATAAAAACAAAAGTTAAGCAGACAATAGAATAGTACCCTAAACAGTACACAATATTGCTGATAGACATTGCAGAGGACATAAACAAATGAAAAGGATATACTGGGTTTAATGAATAAAAACCATGATATTGGAGGATGCCACTACACAACGCACTACGGACAACAAGAAATCTCTCCCCAAACCCAAATGTCTTGTCTTTCAGTAGAATTGCACGCGACCTGCAGTAGCCCAGATTGTCTTCAAAGTGGACAAAGTTTAGGGTTTCACACTTTCTGCTTTCACAAAAGTCTCATAAACCAAACAGAGAGGCAACGGTATAAAACCCTAACTACTGATCCCTGGAACAGAACGAACAGTGAGGAATCAGTTTACACATTTATTGCCACACACTTTCAGTGGGAATAGGGCAGAATTTCCACACACAGTTCTCACAAAACTGGATACTCTCATGCATAATCCAGCAGTTCCACTTCCAGCAAAAGCCACAACACAGGTCAGAAAATACAAGAAAAGAAGAGTCTGTGAACTCACGGTTAAGGGTCCATGTCCATGAGCGGCCTCACTGACGTTCCCTCGAGGTGGTAGGGGGGCCCCAGCTCCGAGGCCTGCGGGGGGCCCAGCACCGCCGCCAGCGGGGGCCCAGCTCCGCGGACATCGGGGGGCCCAGCTCCGCGGTCGTTCTTGTCGCAGGGAGCCACACTCTGGGGTCCCGCAGCGCGGGAGTCCGGAAGAACTCCGTGGGAGGCCGCGGACCTGGAGGCGGAACCGCGTTTCGCCTCGCTGCTGGCAGACAGGATGCTGAGGAAGGATCACGTCAACCGCCCAGGTTGCGCGGCAGCGACGCCACGCGTTGTGATCACGCCATTGCACTGCAGCCTCGCAATGGCGAGAGACCCGTAGCCCCTCCCCCATAATAAAGTGATTGACAAGATGTACCATTCATTGGGTAGACTCGGTGTCTGATACATTTCAACAACTCGAACGTAACATCAACACATGGAAAAATGGAAACATGGTAAGAAAGAAAACATGCAAGATATGTAAACATACCTCTGCAGGAAAAAAGACACAAATCGGGAGAATTCATTTTAAGCAGTACTATACAGTTGCTATAGTCAATGAATCATATCGAATTAGTCAACTGAGATATACTTCAAAAATGAGTTAACTAAAAACCACCAATAGGATATTTTGTCTAAGCACCTTTCAGGAAAATAAGGGTACGTGTTTTTCTTTCGGTGTGGAAAAAAGTGATTAAGGCTACAGAAACAAGAATTTCTTTCTAATGACTGGCTATGGATTCAGGGTTCTGGTAGAAACTTTTTCTTCTTAATTTTTTATTTGAAAGATGTAGGGTACAATTCAGGGTGAAATATATTAATATTCATTTTACAGGAACCATTGTTTTTCAGGCCTGTCCCCGAACGTCCCCGCACCTCCGGCACAAGCCTACCACTGCAAATCCTGCCCCTCCCCCTCCCCTGCAATTTCCCAACTCTGAAAATCTTTTTTGTTATTATGATGGTTGTTCAAGATCCGCTTATGAGTGAGTACATGTGACACTCAGTTTTTGCTTCTGTGAAAGGTCACCCCGTAGTATACACTCTAACTCCATCCAGGTTTCCGTGAACTTCATGATTTTGTTCTCGTTTAGACTGCATAATATGCCATTGTTCCTACGTACCACGTATTTTTAATCCAGTCCTCTTGAGATGGGCAGTGTGGTTGGTTCCATGTTCTTGCCACTGCGAACAATGTGGCGATAAACATGCGTGTGCAACTATCTCTTTTATAGAGGGATTTCTTTCTTCCTGAGATATTCCCAGTAGGAGGATGGCAGGGTGGATTTTGAGATCGTTTCGGAATCACCAAGTGGTTATCCACCGAGATTGTACTCGTTGACACTCCCACGAGGAGTGTAGAAGTGTTCCCGTTTTGTCATTTCCTCGCCAGCATCTGCTGTTTTGGGAATTATGGATGATAGCCATCCTGAATGAAATGAGGTGACCTCTCAATGGAGTTTTCCTTTGCATTTCTGAATGACTAATGAGGCTGAGCTTTTTGAAATGTCTTTGGTGGCTGCGTGTATGTCTGCTGTTGAGAAGGGTCTGTTCATATCTTTGGCTCCCTTTGAAATGAGGCTGTTTGTTTTTCTCTTGTCGGCACGTGGCAGTTCCTAGTCGATCCTAGATGGTCATCTTTTGTCAGATGTACATTCGCAAATTTTTTTTTCCACTCGGTGGGTTGCTTTTCTCTCTTTGGAGTCAGGGCCTCACTCTGATGACCAGACTGGAGTAGAGTGGTACAATCTTACCTGACCACAGTGTGGACCTCCTGGGCTCAGGCAATCCTCCCAAGCAGCTACAACTACAAGCCTATGTCTCCACGCCCATCTCATTGATGACATTTTGGAAATAGAGATAAGACGGCCTGATGTTACACAGTCGGGTCTCCAACTCCTGGGATCCAGCAATCTTCCTTCCTCAGTCTGCCAAAGTGCTGGATGAGAGCTGGGAGATTCCATGCCTGGCCTAACCTTAGCAGGAGTCATTTTGGTGCACAATAAAGTGTGCTCTGATTGCTGGGATACCCTTCCTAGCTGTCCATAGCCAACGATTTGGCTTGCTTTTCTTATGGAGCTATGAGTCTCCTTGACTTCTCAGCACGAATATTCACCCATCAACCTTGCGGGAAGCACCCTTGGATTTGTTCTTCCCACATACTCTCCTTGAACAGTAGCCAACTCTTTTAGTGATAATTTCAGAGTGTGGTGATCATAGCCAGCGCCTCTGCTGCGAGGAAAACCTTCTCTAAACCCATGCTCTGGAGCCAAAGGTAAGGACAGAGACCCACTTCTCTTGGAGAGACATCCATGCTTCAGGGGTGGGTGCTGAGTGAGGTCATGTTTCCAGGTCCTCGCAGGTGGCCGCCACCAGCATGTCACCTCTGCTCTACAAGAAAAGCAGCTTGAAGACAATGTGAACCCGATAACCCGGCTTGCCATGCCCAGGACAGAGCTCCAACCATGTGAGCGGGCAACAGATGGAGGAAGGAAGCCCCAGCCTCTCGGACTCACTTGCCAGGAACTGAACCTCCATGACTCAGAGCTGGAAAGAAGACACTGACTCTCTGGTCTGGGAGCTGAGGAAAGACACAGGCCCATCTTCTCGGCCACACTCAACCAGGCAGATCCTTCACTATGTACCAGCTAGGGCGGGGATAGGTCATGGCCATGTGCCACCTACTCTCAATGCTCTTACGGAGACCAAACACTACTGGTGGCTGCCTGCCTAACTTAGGACAACTTCCAGAGACTTTGAAGAACTTTTGGAAAGCAGCAGCTATCATGGGCTATGATTCTTCTCTGAGTGGATGTCCACAGAGCTCCCATAGTGTTGGTGCGGGTGTGGAATCGCTATGCTTTGTCTTCAATTATTCATTGGAAGACATTCATCAGCATTTCGGACACCAATCCACGGCCACGTGTATTAAAATGAATTAACTTAAACACCATGCCAAGTGGGATTTATTTCTGGGAAACCTGGATAGCACAACTTACAAAACACAAATGTCATTTCTCACAAAACTCAATCAAAGGAACCTACCACACTAGCAGTATGAAAGCAGCAACATACAACCTTCTTTACTGAGGTCGAAAGGGATTTGAGAAAAGTTCACACTGATTCATGATACAAACGCTAACAGGTGACCCAGAATAGAAGAAAACCTCCTTCACCTAATAAAGCTCATGGAGGAAAACACAAAACTGATGTGCTTACTCCATGGTGAAACTTTCAGCTTTTCCCAAAGACCAAGAACAATACATGGATCTAGTCTTCCACGACGTCCCTTCAAGATAGGGTTAAGAATGCTGAACAAAGCAGTTAAACAAAACACAATGTTTCAAGGTATCTATACGTTACGTATAGATAGCTCCAAAAAGTTCACCAGACACACACACACACACACACACACACACACACACACACACACACAACACACACACTCACACACTCGCCCTTTCAGAACTAAAAATTCAGCATTGTTGCGGAACAGGAATTCAACATACAAAAACCAGGTGTCTCTCTACACTTTCAAAGTCAACCTGAAGAAACCACTAAGGAAACAATTCATTTACAATAGCAGCCAAAACCACAAAATAATAAAAACAAAAGTTAAGCAGACAATAGAATAGTACCCTAAACAGTACACAATATTGCTGATAGACATTGCAGAGGACATAAACAAATGAAAAGGATATACTGGGTTTAATGAATAAAAACCATGATATTGGAGGATGCCACTACACAACGCACTACGGACAACAAGAAATCTCTCCCCAAACCCAAATGTCTTGTCTTTCAGTAGAATTGCACGCGACCTGCAGTAGCCCAGATTGTCTTCAAAGTGGACAAAGTTTAGGGTTTCACACTTTCTGCTTTCACAAAAGTCTCATAAACCAAACAGAGAGGCAACGGTATAAAACCCTAACTACTGATCCCTGGAACAGAACGAACAGTGAGGAATCAGTTTACACATTTATTGCCACACACTTTCAGTGGGAATAGGGCAGAATTTCCACACACAGTTCTCACAAAACTGGATACTCTCATGCATAATCCAGCAGTTCCACTTCCAGCAAAAGCCACAACACAGGTCAGAAAATACAAGAAAAGAAGAGTCTGTGAACTCACGGTTAAGGGTCCATGTCCATGAGCGGCCTCACTGACGTTCCCTCGAGGTGGTAGGGGGGCCCCAGCTCCGAGGCCTGCGGGGGGCCCAGCACCGCCGCCAGCGGGGGGCCCAGCTCCGCGGACATCGGGGGGCCCAGCTCCGCGGTCGTTCTTGTCGCAGGGAGCCACACTCTGGGGTCCCGCAGCGCGGGAGTCCGGAAGAACTCCGTGGGAGGCCGCGGACCTGGAGGCGGAACCGCGTTTCGCCTCGCTGCTGGCAGACAGGATGCTGAGGAAGGATCACGTCAACCCCCCCAGGTTGCGCGGCAGCGACGCCACGCGTTGTGATCACGCCATTGCACTGCAGCCTCGCAATGGCGAGAGACCCGTAGCCCCTCCCCCATAATAAAGTGATTGACAAGATGTACCATTCATTGGGTAGACTCGGTGTCTGATACATTTCAACAACTCGAACGTAACATCAACACATGGAAAAATGGAAACATGGTAAGAAAGAAAACATGCAAGATATGTAAACATACCTCTGCAGGAAAAAAGACACAAATCGGGAGAATTCATTTTAAGCAGTACTATACAGTTGCTATAGTCAATGAATCATATCGAATTAGTCAACTGAGATATACTTCAAAAATGAGTTAACTAAAAACCACCAATAGGATATTTTGTCTAAGCACCTTTCAGGAAAATAAGGGTACGTGTTTTTCTTTCGGTGTGGAAAAAAGTGATTAAGGCTACAGAAACAAGAATTTCTTTCTAATGACTGGCTATGGATTCAGGGTTCTGGTAGAAACTTTTTCTTCTTAATTTTTATTTGAAAGATGTAGGGTACAATTCAGGGTGAAATATATTAATATTCATTTTACAGGAACCATTGTTTTTCAGGCCTGTCCCCGAACGTCCCCGCACCTCCGGCACAAGCCTACCACTGCAAATCCTGCCCCTCCCCCTCCCCTGCAATTTCCCAACTCTGAAAATCTTTTTTTTTGTTATTATGATGGTTGTTCAAGATCCGCTTATGAGTGAGTACATGTGACACTCAGTTTTTGCTTCTGTGAAAGGTCACCCCGTAGTATACACTCTAACTCCATCCAGGTTTCCGTGAACTTCATGATTTTGTTCTCGTTTAGACTGCATAATATGCCATTGTTCCTACGTACCACGTATTTTTAATCCAGTCCTCTTGAGATGGGCAGTATGGTTGGTTCCATGTTCTTGCCACTGCGAACAATGTGGCGATAAACATGCGTGTGCAACTATCTCTTTTATAGAGGGATTTCTTTCTTCCTGAGATATTCCCAGTAGGAGGATGGCAGGGTGGATTTTTAGATCGTTTCGGAATCACCAAATGGTTATCCACCGAGATTGTACTCGTTGACACTCCCACGAGGAGTGTAGAAGTGTTCCCGTTTTGTCATTTCCTCGCCAGCATCTGCTGTTTTGGGAATTATTGATGATAGCCATCCTGAATGAAATTAGGTGACCTCTCAATGGAGTTTTCCTTTGCATTTCTGAATGACTAATGAGGCTGAGCTTTTTGAAATGTCTTTGGTGGCTGCGTGTATGTCTGCTGTTGAGAAGGGTCTGTTCATATCTTTGGCTCCCTTTGAAATGAGGCTGTTTGTTTTTCTCTTGTCGGCACGTGGCAGTTCCTAGTCGATCCTAGATGGTCATCTTTTGTCAGATGTACATTCGCAAATATTTTTTTCCACTCGGTGGGTTGCTTTTCTCTCTTTGGAGTCAGGGCCTCACTCTGATGACCAGACTGGAGTAGAGTGGTACAATCCTACCTGACCACAGTGTGGACCTCCTGGGCTCAGGCAATCCTCCCAAGCAGCTACAACTACAAGCCTATGTCTCCACGCCCATCTCATTGATGACATTTTGGAAATAGAGATAAGACGGCCTGATGTTACACAGTCGGGTCTCCAACTCCTGGGATCCAGCAATCTTCCTTCCTCAGTCTGCCAAAGTGCTGGATGAGAGCTGGGAGATTCCATGCCTGGCCTAACCTTAGCAGGAGTCATTTTGGTGCACAATAAAGTGTGCTCTGATTGCTGGGATACCCTTCCTAGCTGTCCATAGCCAACGATTTGGCTTGCTTTTCTTATGGAGCTATGAGTCTCCTTGACTTCTCAGCACGAATATTCACCCATCAACCTTGCGGGAAGCACCCTTGGATTTGTTCTTCCCACATACTCTCCTTGAACAGTAGCCAACTCTTTTAGTGATAATTTCAGAGTGTGGTGATCATAGCCAGCGCCTCTGCTGCGAGGAAAACCTTCTCTAAACCCATGCTCTGGAGCCAAAGGTAAGGACAGAGACCCACTTCTCTTGGAGAGACATCCATGCTTCAGGGGTGGGTGCTGAGTGAGGTCATGTTTCCAGGTCCTCGCAGGTGGCCGCCACCAGCATGTCACCTCTGCTCTACAAGAAAAGCAGCTTGAAGACAATGTGAACCCGATAACCCGGCTTGCCATGCCCAGGACAGAGCTCCAACCATGTGAGCGGGCAACAGATGGAGGAAGGAAGCCCCAGCCTCTCGGACTCACTTGCCAGGAACTGAACCTCCATGACTCAGAGCTGGAAAGAAGACACTGACTCTCTGGTCTGGGAGCTGAGGAAAGACACAGGCCCATCTTCTCGGCCACACTCAACCAGGCAGATCCTTCACTATGTACCAGCTAGGGCGGGGATAGGTCATGGCCATGTGCCACCTACTCTCAATGCTCTTACGGAGACCAAACACTACTGGTGGCTGCCTGCCTAACTTAGGACAACTTCCAGAGACTTTGAAGAACTTTTGGAAAGCAGCAGCTATCATGGGCTATGATTCTTCTCTGAGTGGATGTCCACAGAGCTCCCATAGTGTTGGTGCGGGTGTGGAATCGCTATGCTTTTTCTTCAATTATTCATTGGAAGACATTCATCAGCATTTCGGACACCAATCCACGGCCACGTGTATTAAAATGAATTAACTTAAACACCATGCCAAGTGGGATTTATTTCTGGGAAACCTGGATAGCACAACTTACAAAACACAAATGTCATTTCTCACAAAACTCAATCAAAGGAACCTACCACACTAGCAGTATGAAAGCAGCAACATACAACCTTCTTTACTGAGGTCGAAAGGGATTTGAGAAAAGTTCACACTGATTCATGATACAAACGCTAACAGGTGACCCAGAATAGAAGAAAACCTCCTTCACCTAATAAAGCTCATGGAGGAAAACACAAAACTGATGTGCTTACTCCATGGTGAAACTTTCAGCTTTTCCCAAAGACCAAGAACAATACATGGATATAGTCTTCCACGACGTCCCTTCAAGATAGGGTTAAGAATGCTGAACAAAGCAGTTAAACAAAACACAATGTTTCAAGGTATCCTAATCTGAGATGACGAAGTAAAGTTAACTCACTTCACACAGACACGACGTTACGTATAGATAGCTCCAAAAAGTTCACCAGACAACCACACACACACACACACACACACACACACACACACATCACACACACACACTCACACACTCGCCCTTTCAGAACTAAAAATTCAGCATTGTTGCGGAACAGGAATTCAACATACAAAAACCAGGTGTCTCTCTACACTTTCAAAGTCAACCTGAAGAAACCACTAAGGAAACAATTCATTTACAATAGCAGCCAAAACCACAAAATAATAAAAACAAAAGTTAAGCAGACAATAGAATAGTACCCTAAACAGTACACAATATTGCTGATAGACATTGCAGAGGACATAAACAAATGAAAAGGATATACTGGGTTTAATGAATAAAAACCATGATATTGGAGGATGCCACTACACAACGCACTACGGACAACAAGAAATCTCTCCCCAAACCCAAATGTCTTGTCTTTCAGTAGAATTGCACGCGACCTGCAGTAGCCCAGATTGCCTTCAAAGTGGACAAAGTTTAGGGTTTCACACTTTCTGCTTTCACAAAAGTCTCATAAACCAAACAGAGAGGCAACGGTATAAAACCCTAACTATTGATCCCTGGAACAGAACGAACAGTGAGGAATCAGTTTACACATTTATTGCCACACACTTTCAGTGGGAATAGGGCAGAATTTCCACACACAGTTCTCACAAAACTGGATACTCTCATGCATAATCCAGCAGTTCCACTTCCAGCAAAAGCCACAACACAGGTCAGAAAATACAAGAAAAGAAGAGTCTGTGAACTCACGGTTAAGGGTCCATGTCCATGAGCGGCCTCACTGACGTTCCCTCGAGGTGGTAGGGGGGCCCCAGCTCCGAGGCCTGCGGGGGGCCCAGCACCGCCGCCAGCGGGGGGCCCAGCTCCGCGGACATCGGGGGGCCCAGCTCCGCGGTCGTTCTTGTCGCAGGGAGCCACACTCTGGGGTCCCGCAGCGCGGGAGTCCGGAAGAACTCCGTGGGAGGCCGCGGACCTGGAGGCGGAACCGCGTTTCGCCTCGCTGCTGGCAGACAGGATGCTGAGGAAGGATCACGTCAACCCCCCAGGTTGCGCGGCAGCGACGCCACGCGTTGTGATCACGCCATTGCACTGCAGCCTCGCAATGGCGAGAGACCCGTAGCCCCTCCCCCATAATAAAGTGATTGACAAGATGTACCATTCATTGGGTAGACTCGGTGTCTGATACATTTCAACAACTCGAACGTAACATCAACACATGAAAAAATGGAAACATGGTAAGAAAGAAAACATGCAAGATATCTAAACATACCTCTGCAGGAAAAAAGACACAAATCGGGAGAATTCATTTTAAGCAGTACTATACAGTTGCTATAGTCAATGAATCATATCGAATTAGTCAACTGAGATATACTTCAAAAATGAGTTAACTAAAAATCACCAATAGGATATTTTGTCTAAGCACCTTTCAGGAAAATAAGGGTACGTGTTTTTCTTTCGGTGTGGAAAAAAGTGATTAAGGCTACAGAAACAAGAATTTCTTTCTAATGACTGGCTATGGATTCAGGGTTCTGGTAGAAACTTTTTCTTCTTAATTTTTATTTGAAAGATGTAGGGTACAATTCAGGGTGAAATATATTAATATTCATTTTACAGGAACCATTGTTTTTCAGGCCTGTCCCCGAACGTCCCCGCACCTCCGGCACAAGCCTACCACTGCAAATCCTGCCCCTCCCCCTCCCCTGCAATTTCCCAACTCTGAAAATCTTTTTTTTTGTTATTATGATGGTTGTTCAAGATCCGCTTATGAGTGAGTACATGTGACACTCAGTTTTTGCTTCTGTGAAAGGTCACCCCGTAGTATACACTCTAACTCCATCCAGGTTTCCGTGAACTTCATGATTTTGTTCTCGTTTAGACTGCATAATATGCCATTGTTCCTACGTACCACGTATTTTTAATCCAGTCCTCTTGAGATGGGCAGTATGGTTGGTTCCATGTTCTTGCCACTGCGAACAATGTGGCGATAAACATGCGTGTGCAACTATCTCTTTTATAGAGGGATTTCTTTCTTCCTGAGATATTCCCAGTAGGAGGATGGCAGGGTGGATTTTTAGATCGTTTCGGAATCACCAAATGGTTATCCACCGAGATTGTACTCGTTGACACTCCCACGAGGAGTGTAGAAGTGTTCCCGTTTTGTCATTTCCTCGCCAGCATCTGCTGTTTTGGGAATTATTGATGATAGCCATCCTGAATGAAATTAGGTGACCTCTCAATGGAGTTTTCCTTTGCATTTCTGAATGACTAATGAGGCTGAGCTTTTTGAAATGTCTTTGGTGGCTGCGTGTATGTCTGCTGTTGAGAAGGGTCTGTTCATATCTTTGGCTCCCTTTGAAATGAGGCTGTTTGTTTTTCTCTTGTCGGCACGTGGCAGTTCCTAGTCGATCCTAGATGGTCATCTTTTGTCAGATGTACATTCGCAAATTTTTTTTCCACTCGGTGGGTTGCTTTTCTCTCTTTGGAGTCAGGGCCTCACTCTGATGACCAGACTGGAGTAGAGTGGTACAATCCTACCTGACCACAGTGTGGACCTCCTGGGCTCAGGCAATCCTCCCAAGCAGCTACAACTACAAGCCTATGTCTCCACGCCCATCTCATTGATGACATTTTGGAAATAGAGATAAGACGGCCTGATGTTACACAGTCGGGTCTCCAACTCCTGGGATCCAGCAATCTTCCTTCCTCAGTCTGCCAAAGTGCTGGATGAGAGCTGGGAGATTCCATGCCTGGCCTAACCTTAGCAGGAGTCATTTTGGTGCACAATAAAGTGTGCTCTGATTGCTGGGATACCCTTCCTAGCTGTCCATAGCCAACGATTTGGCTTGCTTTTCTTATGGAGCTATGAGTCTCCTTGACTTCTCAGCACGAATATTCACCCATCAACCTTGCGGGAAGCACCCTTGGATTTGTTCTTCCCACATACTCTCCTTGAACAGTAGCCAACTCTTTTAGTGATAATTTCAGAGTGTGGTGATCATAGCCAGCGCCTCTGCTGCGAGGAAAACCTTCTCTAAACCCATGCTCTGGAGCCAAAGGTAAGGACAGAGACCCACTTCTCTTGGAGAGACATCCATGCTTCAGGGGTGGGTGCTGAGTGAGGTCATGTTTCCAGGTCCTCGCAGGTGGCCGCCACCAGCATGTCACCTCTGCTCTACAAGAAAAGCAGCTTGAAGACAATGTGAACCCGATAACCCGGCTTGCCATGCCCAGGACAGAGCTCCAATCCATGTGAGCGGGCAACAGATGGAGGAAGGAAGCCCCAGCCTCTCGGACTCACTTGCCAGGAACTGAACCTCCATGACTCAGAGCTGGAAAGAAGACACTGACTCTCTGGTCTGGGAGCTGAGGAAAGACACAGGCCCATCTTCTCGGCCACACTCAACCAGGCAGATCCTTCACTATGTACCAGCTAGGGCGGGGATAGGTCATGGCCATGTGCCACCTACTCTCAATGCTCTTACGGAGACCAAACA
>JAPVLO010003296.1:0-23302 GCA_027257055.1 Cephalopachus bancanus
CCACCTTTGAAATTAAAGGGGAAGGCATAACGACCCCCCCTTACCTAAATGAAGGTATAAGACCCTGCTTCTCCTGTTCTGCGGGGCTCGATTTGGACACATTAGCCCCTCGAGCCCACTGGGGCTGGCCAGTGTAATAAAGTGCCACTTCCTATGATAGTCTCAGTGTCACGATCTCTCTGTCTCCCCGCTACACTAGGTGGTAGATGGGATTGTGGGGATTATTCAAGATGTCTGTCTTGAGTCTTCTAGGGAGAAGAGCATTCAAGCACCCCACCTGTTCACAGTTGGCTACCCTAGCAAAGATCAGAAGGAGTCCCAGTCCACTGGGTTATCCTTGCTGTCTTGTGCAGAGGCTACACAAAAAAGTTTACACCAAGGAGTAAAAGGTTGGTATGGCAGAGTCCCACCCTGTTCCCCTGCCTTAGCTTTAGGCAGTCTGCATTTAGAATGTCAAAATACAGCTGGCCTGAGGCGTTCTCACAGCAGCCTGCCCCAGCTAGGAACAGCCAAGGGAATTTGCCCTTGGGGACTGTTCCTTCCCATGCTGGCTAGAAAGGAGGCTGCCGGAAGGGTTGAATTCCCAGGAAATGGTGGATGGAGCTGTTCAGGGCTTTTGTTTTTACACCACTCCATGTGGGTTTTGGCAGAGAACTGCTGTGGGTAAGGCAGTTTCCTGTGAGAGTCTGGAGGCTTGGGAGCTCAGGAGGTCTTCCAAGTTCATGGCAGAGTAGCACAAGACTCTTAAATTCCCCTCACTCACTTCCCCTGATGCGCCTGGAGGCTGCTTGTGGTTTATGCCCATGATTCAGGTAAGTCTGGATCGTTCCAATGCAAGGTGAACCATTTTTCTGTTCTTTACACTCTCTGGATATGATTACTTCTTTGGTGAGTCATGGTGTGTGCTGCTGATCTCACTCTTCTCTGAGTGCTGAGGAATTCTCTCTATTTTGGCTTACTCCATGAGAGAAACACAATCTATCTGCTGCTCATCAGCCATCTTAATCCTGTCTGCTTCACAGAGTGCTGATCTGTATCATGTCTGTGTAACTGTAAAGCAGACCAAAGTTTCAGTTCAGTACCTTAGTGAAGATTCATCAGTTGTCATCTCTGTACCGGGTATTGCAAATAAAGCAATGAATGAGATAAACTTTCTTTCTGACCTTGCATCTGTTCATCTGTTTATTATTTCCCTGTAGAAAGGCCACACAATAATGTCAGTTCATAACCAGAAAGCTGATTTGTGAGCCGGAAATCAAAAGCGAAGATGGTGAGGTACATGACCTTAAACAGCTACTGGTGTCCTGCCCTGATAGTTCAGGAAGATCTACCTGTCCAGATCTTAGTCTAGGGTCAAGACCCTTTCCCCTGGAAATTATTACTAACTTGGATTCCCAATCTCTTTTTCTAAACTCTATCCAAACCTCTCATTTTTGAAAAATAAAAATGCTTTAAAATTTAAATAATAAAATAATAGTTATCCACATTCTACCACCCAGATTTACTACTGTTAGCATCTTGACTCATTTATTTTCAGGTATTTCTTCTTTTAAAAAGAATCATTCTAGCCGGGCTCAGTGGCTCAGCTTGTAATCCCGCGTCTTTGGGAGGCTGAGGTGAGTGGATTGCCTGAGCCTGAGGGTTCGAGACTGCCTGGGCAACTTGGCGAGACCTCATCTCTACAATAAATTAAAAAAAAATTAGCTGGCCGTGGTAGCGCACACCTGTAGTTCCAGCTACTTGGAAGGCTGAGGCGGAAGGATCGCCGGCGCCCAGCAGGTCAAGAGCAGTCACTGCACTCCAGTCTAGGCTACAGAGTGAGACTCCAACTCAAAAAAAAAAAAAAAAATCATTCTGGGGCACACTCTTGGGGTCCTCTCCCACTGTGGGAGCTTCTCTGTTCTATCAATAAATCCTACTTTCTCACTTTCCGACTGTCCATGTCCCTCATTCTTCCTTGGCATAAGACAAGAACCTCAACCCAGAAGAGGTGCGACCTGAAGAGCTGCAGAAGATCGCCGGAGCTGAAGAACCGTGCACCCCAAAGGCTGGCTTGCCAGCCTACAGAGCCAGCTGAACCAGGAGAGCTGCTGGAAGGCAAGACTCTGAAGCTGAGACACCCATAGTAATAGAGATCCAACCCCCCAAACAGTAAATGTAAACTTTTCAGTGTACTCTATTTACATAAAGTTTTTGGTCATTTGGGGGAAAAAAAATCATTTCATTCTTTCATTCCATTTATAAAGAATGTAAATAATTCAGAGAAGTGCAAAGACAGTATGAAAAATAGCCACCAATATATACCGATGCCAAGGGAGGTGTGGCACAAAACCCATGGATTCTCTGGCTTCTTTCTAAAATGAATTTTAGAGCAGCCAGCAAAGTTTTCAAACAAAGTTTATTAGCAAGAAAAGAGAAAAAGGAAGAAGATTCATGGCAGAAAGACCTGCTATGAGCAAGTTTTTCAAAGAAGAAAAACAGTCTTTTGCTCTGAACTCCAGACTAGATATAGCTACCTAGTCATTGATATGCTGATGGCTAGAGTCCAGGTAACCTTACCTCCAGAGAGATTGACATCTCTGGGGCCCTGATGGGAGGAGACGGGGGAGGGGTCTTTTCCTCTGGTCACATTGTCTTTTGCAAGAGATCGCAGACGTTTCCAATCCACAGGTTCCTTAGCTAAAAGGTGGTCTTATTATCATTTCTATAGCTTTGTTTAATTAAGGGGTAATCGCTGGCCTTCCACTTTGACAGATGAAAGTTTCTTAGTGATTATTATGCTAAACCATGAATTGAAAGGTTGGGCTGTCCTAGTCCTGCATCTGATGGAGTTTTCTTTTGAATTGCTGAGGGAGTGGAGTACGCTGTTTAGCTTGGCCTGCAGTAAAATGTAATTTTTAAAATGTCTGAACCCTTCCTAAAACCTGCCTATGGGAAATCTATCTATCTATGTCTAACGTTGATACAGAGACCCACTAATGTCCATCCATATTGCTACAACCCCTAGAGAAGAGCAGTCTCAGTAAGTAGCTTCACTACTTGACTTCCCTACAGACTACTCCCAAAGATGTAATCCCTATTTACTTCCCTTCTTAGTAAACATAGGTTTGAACAATATAGTATCAATGTAATCATATGTCTTGTGATTTGTACAACTTTTGCAACAATGTAATTGTAAGTCTTGTGATTTGTGTAACTATTGTAATGCATGATAAACTTCCTTTACTCTAAATGTCACTATCTAAATGTAAAATGCAGTTGTAACTTAGGTCCTATACGGTGCCCTACTGGTCACATGGCTAATGTACAGGTACCAATAATGCTGGACTATAAAATGGACTGCCAGACCTGAAGAATGAGCAGAACCATTTTAGAAAGACCTTAAGTCTGGCCCTGCTCCCCGGATTCAAATTCAGGAATACACCTCTTTCTACCAGTTCCCTGCCCCTTGAGTTATCGGTATCATGGATAAGCAGCCGAGCGTTACTTGGACCATAACAACCTGTGTTAGCTATCCTGCCTCATGCCACCCAGAAATGCCCATCATTAATATTGGCTGAATACTTTTCTGTGATCATACTTATTTTGAAGAAAAGGTAGTGATAACAACACTTTTATATAAAAAAGATCACGCTGAACTTATTTTTATATACACAAGATTGAAGTTACCTAAAGGAACAGAATGGGGACAAGTAAAAGTTTTAAAATGATCGAACTTCAGGATACTTTCATTTTTGTGATTTTTTTGTATTTATCCTTAATATTTCTTGAAAGAACCTTTGAGCTTAAGAAATTATGAGAAAAACTAAGTGTTCAGAGGTATTTTTAAAGCTTATGTGTCAATTTTTTTTTTTTTTGAGTTGGAGTCTCACTCTGTCGCCCAGGCTGGAGTGCAGTGGCACGCTCATGGCCACCGCAGCCTTGACCTGCTGGGCTCAGGTGATCTTTCCACCTCTGCCTGCCAAGTAGCTGGAACTATAGGCATGTGCCACCATACCAGGCTAATTTTTTTGATCTATTGTAGAGACGAGGTCTTACCAAGTTGCCCCGATGGATCTTGAACCCACTGGCTCAGGCAATCCACTCGCCTTGGTCTCCCAAAGTGCTGGGATTACAGGCTGAGCCACCCAACCCAGCCTATGCATCAATTTTAAGTGAGGCAGGGGCCCTTCTGAAAATGTAGGAATAAGAAAAGGGAAAATAAATTACTTCCTTCTTTGTGGTATTCTTTTCATGGGCTTTTCACTTTGGTGGGATACATGTTCAAACTTTTGGCAGAATCCAATCAGGATAGTGATCTTGTAAGTCAATCAACAAATAGGACATGCAAATGAAATAATTATGTAAAGCCAATCAGTGTGTAACAAGTAATGCTAACTGCCACCTCCAGGTACAAAATATCCAATCAACTGGATAATGCCAAACTGCTGCCTTGTATGGGAGACAAAGAAACTAAGATATATATAAGGCAATACCTAGCTACCATGGGGCTCAGCCTTTGGACGTGAATCCGCTGAGCCATAAGACCAAAACCCTCTTCTTCAACTCAGGTCAGCGGACAAGCTTTGACAACATGCGAGGTACATTTTCTAGGTGCATTGATTATCAAAAAGACCAATACCAAATGTCTATTAAAGCAAACAAAAACTCTCAAGATGAAAATTTGCATGTGTGTGTGTGAGTGACAGGGTCTAACTATCGCCCAGAATGGAGTACAGTGGTGTGTGCTGGCACAAATAAACACTGTTTCCTGGCAAAGTAGCCTGTGTCCCATCTCTCTCTGTAAAGATTCCCACTACATAAGCAGTGTCAATTGCCTATCTGATATGAAATACTGTTTGACCACCTGTCCTCCTTCCTATCTCCCCTTCTCCAAACTTTTGGATTTTTAAAATATTTTTTTAAATGTATGTGTGTATTTACTGACTAACTTTATAATATTCACATTCTGTCTGTATATATGATTCCCACAACTATTTGATATTACTTCTGTGTCTAACTTGATGGTGTTTAATCTTTTGTTTTTGCATCTTCATTCTTGAGTTATTCTGAATTCTTTCTTAATTAGCTGTATGCTGATACTATATTTCTGAGTTTTTTTCTATATTAAGATGGCTGCCGTTGCCTTATATTTGAATAAACATCCCGACTGGGGCTGGGTATAATATCATTGGATCACACTCTCTTTCCTCAGAACTTTGTAAAAACTGCATTCCATTTTCCAGTATTAAACTTGTGCTGCAGAAAAGTCTGGAGCCAGGTAGAATTTCAGCCTTTGAAAATGAGAGGGTTTTTTTTTTTTTTTTTTTGGTATGCTTGCATTCTTTATTTTTTACATTCAGTGGCTTAAGTAGGTGTCTCCAGAATTTTCTTGATTATAGTGTGCCCCATTGATCTGAAGATTCTATTTTATATACCTCGTATACATCTTGTGCTTCATGTATTGAATTTTCCACTTCAGGAAACAAATCTGTCTTTTGTTGACTTAAAATCACTCGATCTTAAATTTGGAAAGAACTTTATTTCTTATAAATGGTTGCAGTCTGGAGACTGGCCACTCTGAGGACTGGGAAGCATAGCCTCAGAAACTGACGGCAGGCGTTTTGAAGGAGGAAGGATGAGACAGGAATTTGTGCTGAAGAAACTGGCTAAGTATACATATTCAGCAGGTTACAGGAAGAGCTATGAATGTTCATGAAAGGATGCACACATGTGTAGAAAACAAACATGCATTTACATATTGTTAGGGTCCAGATAGGGTGAGGGTGGGACAGATACAGAGGGAGAGGCACTGGGAGGTACAGCACCACCCCGAGCCGGCAAGCTGGAGGTACTGCGCTGGCAACCCAGATATCTGAGTAAATGCAAAGAATTGCAACACACAAAGAGGGGAGAGAAGATAAGATTTAAGAAAAGTTCACCCTCCTACAGGCAGGGAGCAGGCCTACACTCTAGGTGAGTGTGCCATCGTAGCCCCCCAAAGTCCTGGCTTAAATCCTTTTCCTTATCAACCACCTGTGGATGTCTTGGAGAACCTGTGACACAAGAGACCCACTAATGTCCACTCACATTATCATAGCCCCTAGAGAAGGGTGTGACAAGGATTCTAATTCCTGAATGACATTCCTTAGAGCTAATGGAGGGTGTACTTCCCCTTATCTCCTAGGCATTCCCAGCGGGTAGCTTTGGGGAATCCTTGGCTTCCCTGTAGATAGTGCCCAGTTTACTGGAAGATCAAATCCCCACCTGCTCCCCTTCTTAGCAGTCATAACTTTTGTGATTACAAGTTTCATGACTTTTACAATCCTGGCCCAATGTATGATATCTTAGACCTTGTAAATTCTCTTTACTCTAGGCAAGCTTGATTGCCACTATGAGATACCTCTGATACCTGAAGTCTGTTTCTGAAAAAACAAAGTCAGTAAAGTTAATTTTACCTAAAGTGTGCATTTTCCCAAAAGCATAGCTTCTACTTTCTCATCATTGTGTTAGGGTTTAAGGAACAAGATGAAAAATGGCTTCCCACTCTCGGTCTGTCCTTTCACATATGTCCCATGTTCACTTTGGGATGGTGATTTAACATTTAAATACATTAAAATTAGGTACAAGGTGAAACAGAGGACACAGAGGCATCTTGTGCACAGCTTCCATAAACCAGCCATAACCAGGCCATGGTCAACGGCCTGTCAGTCGAAAAATAAATGTTGGTCATTTGCTGTGTCAAAACTAAAAAAAAGGAGGGTAGTCTAGAGTCTATTAGACTGGATGCACTGTCAGTAGTGTTAGGCTAAAAGTTGAACCCTTCTGAACTGCTCCACATGATAACATTTTCTTGGCTCCTAGTATTTAAAATGTATTGCATTGTGTCATGTACCTTTTCTTGTTTGATTTCCAATAACTTGTTTTGGGTTGGGTTATGCGATTCTTTTGCTCCTATATTAAGGTTGTTTGGGAAAAAAGAACATTTATATTTCAGTGTTTTTTTCTGTCTCAACCCAGAAATCCCTTTACTGACTAGACTCACATATGTTAATATCACAGTCTAGACTGTAGTCCTTTCTTCCTAGTCTGTAAAGTAAACCTTTGTTTTATTTTCTCTAAATGTTGACTTCAAGTTTATAAGAATTTTTAGAAGCCTTTTCTCCTCAATCTTGAATCATCAAAAGTTGGATTTTCTATAATGTGAACATTTAATGACATTTTTAGTTGGAGTCTCACTCTGTTGCCCAGACTGGAGTGCAGTGGCCGCTCCCGGCTACCGCAGCCTCGACCTGCTGGGCTCTGGCGATCCTTCCACCTCAGCCTTCCAAGTAGCTGGAACTACAGGCATGCGCTACCACGCCCGGCTGATTTTTGATTTATTGTAGAGATGAGGTCTCGCTGCCCAAGCGGGGCTCGAACCTGCGGGCTCAGGCAATCCACTCACCACAGCCTCCCAAAGGCGCGGGATTACAGGCTGAGCCACCAAGCCCGGCTCACAGCATTATTTTTAATAGCTATATAGTATACACTTTTGTATTATCAAACCCTATTTTTTGATCCATCTTTGATATTAAGCATTTATATTTTTTCTAATATGAAAACACAACAATTCGTATTTATTAATTTATGCATGACTATCTACTGACTGTCACTCTATGTTAGAAATTGTATTCAGTACTGGGTAAAAGAGGATAAAACAATTCCAAAATGATCCCCATCTTCAAGGAGCTTTATCCCTGTAGTTTAATTTATAGTCATTTTATTGCCTCAGGTAACAGGTAAAACTACTTCTCTAGAAGGAAAGGGATATGGGACAGGGAAAATACACAGTATACATTGGAGGATTCTCTGGTATATTAAGAAGTAGCCATCCAGGAGTACACCCTTTATGTTTGAGAGAATCTGTTTCCTTGCAGGCTTACCAGTACTGAATTTTTATTCTTTTGTTAAGCTTTCCAAATCTGATAGGTTGACTATGAAGTCATACCGTTGTTTTAATTGGAATTTCTTTAACTTCTAGTCATTTACTGTCATTTTTTAAATTTGTGAAAACAAGCCACACTCACCATACTGGAGTATTCATCATGCAATACTCTTGCTAGAATAAAAGAAAAACAAAATAAAGTACTCCTTTATAAGCTAACAGAAGCTGTAGAAACGTATATGTGTCTACTAGTTTGTATTAGCTCACACCTAGGGAAACCCTAAAGAGCAAACCCATAAAATTGAAATTATGTGACATGTAGGGATGTCTTGTACTAAAATCACACTCGGGTTCAGCTGCCACTTCCTCAGCCCTATCCCTTCTCAACTGTGAATGACTTTAAATGCAAGTAAAAGGTCTCTCCCTTTCTTCCTCCCTCCCTCACCTCTCCCCTCCTCCTCCTCCTTCTCCTCTTCCTCCTTTTCTCTCTCTCTCTCTCTCTCTGCTCCCATGAAGGAAGGGGCATTTTCTCCTTGATCCCTTTGGTCTTTTCCTGGAGCTCCTGAAAATCAGAATCTTTGAGGAAGGAGACCCAACATTAGTTTTTTTTAAAGCTTTCAGATGATCTAGCTTGTATTTAAGGCTGAACAATGCTGCATTTAGATTGCAAAACTTCTCTGAGAGCAAAGGATTCTTTTACATTTCTTTACAACCCTCAAGCAGGACACATATCTTATGAAAATCAGGAAAATGGGATTTGATTATGGAAAGAGTTGTAGAATATTAAAGTTAAAGGGAACTTTTGGCCCAGAAAGAAGACTCATCCAAAGTTATTCATCCAATTAGTGGCAGAGCCATAAGCAGAACCCAGTGGGGTAGGCAGAATTTTAAGATAACCCCTGTGAATTTCAACCCTTGGTGCTACTTCTGGGATTATGTGATGCTATAAGTGGCAAAGATTCTCTTTTTGACCAAGCTCTAGTCAGGCTCCTCTGAGCCCCATTAGTCCCATCCTTGGGCATATCTTTTAAGAGCCCAATTTTAGCAAGAATCCTGCTGAGTCAGTTTAGCTAGAATCACCCACTCTTTATATTTGATAAAAGTTCTTGTCCCTACCATCTCCCAGATGGTATCTGATCATCCTGTTCTGCTTTCAGCAAGAATCCTATTAAGTCACTTTAACTATACACACCCTTACCCCTGACACTACTTCTTAGTAATATTCCATCCACTGCTCCTTGCTATAAATTTCCCATTCCCTGGATTCAGAGTTGAGCCCAGTCTCTCTCCCTGACTGCAGATCCCCATTGCAGTAGTCTCTATGCTATCAATAGTCTTTTCATGAACAAAGCCTACTGTCCTTAACAAATGTTATCAATAACTTCTCTTTACTACTTGGCACAGGGAGATTATCCAGGTGGGCTTAATCTAATCCAATGAGCCCTTTAAGAGTAGGGAGTTTTCTCCAGCTAGTGGCAGAAGTTAGAATGACTTGAAGTGTGAAAGGGGGAATTTGACATGACATTGACCCTCTGTTGCAGAAATGGAGGGAGCCATATGGAAGGATATGAAAGTAGCCTTAAGGATCTGAACTTGAGCCCTGACCCACAACCAACAAGAAGACAGAAACCTTAGTCCTACAGTGACAAAAAACTGAATTTGGCCCACAACCTGAATGAGCTAGGAAGTAGTTGATTCCCACAGCATCTTCAGGTAAGAGACTAGCTTGTGAGACTGAACAGAGAACCCAAACAAGTCCCCTCAGGCTCCTGTCACACAGAACTGTGAAATAACAAATGGGTGATAACATTTTTTTTTTTTTGAATTGGAGTTTCACTCTGCCACCCAGGCTGGAGTGCAGTGGCACGCTCATGACCACCATAGCCTCGACTTGCTGGGCTCAGGTGATCCTTCCACCTCTGCCTTCCAAGTAGCTGGAACTACAGGAATGTGCCACCACGCTCGGCTAATTTTTTGATTTATTGTAGAGATGCGGTCTTGCCAAGGTGCTCAGGTTGGTCTCAAACCCATGGGCTCAGGCAATTCTCTCACGCTGGCCTCCCAAAGTGCTGGGATTATAGGTGTGAGTCACCATGCCCCGCCGGGTGATATCTTAAGCCACTAAATTTATGGCAATTTGTTACAAAGTAATAATAGAAGTCCAATGCACATCTAAAGTCCCTTCCTTCACAGCATTTGGTATCCTCACAGACTGGAAGGGTTGGTCCTTCTGTTTCCCTTGTGAGGGGCGGAGTGGTTTTACAAAGGTGAAGGAATTTGACATGAGCTGTTATCTCTGCTAATGATAACTTCACTGCCATTGCTGAGTGGGTTCTAGGAGCCAGGTATTGTAACTAGATGTTTTACATGCTTTATTTGATTCTCAATATATTCCATAAAGTCTATAGAGATTTCCCATTTGACAGATATAGAACTTGAGGCCTGTTAAGGCAAATGCATGGTCCAAAGTCATGCTGCTAGTAAGCAGCAGTGCAGACGTTCCAATCAGTTCTGACACCTTGGTTTTGTGCTGATGACATTGAATGACCTTATATTCATTTGCTAGGGCCACTGTCACAAAGTATCACAAACTGGGTGGCTTAAACAACAGAAATTTGTCTCCTGGTTCCAGTGGTTGGAAGTCCAATATGACTGTGTCAGCAGGTAACCATGTCTATATTGTGAAAAAATCATAAGATATTTATTTTACTCATTTTTCTTTCTTCCTCCACACATGATTGCTTGCATGTAGTTATTTCAGGAGAGAGTAGTCACTAATAATTGATTACCTTCATATTCTAACCCCCGGGTGCTTCTCACAAGATCAATGAACTTGCTTTCTTTTAAAGAACAATGATCCTTAGGTCATGCAGACGTCCTTGATGGTATCCATGAGTTTGATCAGCCGAGGGATATGAGGACTTTGATCACTGGGGCTCTCACCTCCCGTAAAAGGCCCAGTTATGTTCAAAGGCAGGTTGGCTTTCAGTCTGCTTACCCTGCCCTCACACTTTGGCCAAATCAAATGAACCTTTCTCTGCTCCTTAAGCGCTGATGTGCCAGTGTTTGGATCATTGCATGGATCATTATATGCACGAGTATTAGAACCTAAATTCTGAGGTTCTACAATGGAATTTGGTGACCGCAGCAGGACTGGTGTGTCCATACCAGATCAGCCAAGAAAACAAGTAGCCTCACAACTGCTGGGGCCTGTGCTCTGAGTGGCCCTATGGTCACCTTTCTCAGTTGCTGTCAGCTGTCCTTGGCACTCTAGAAGCTTGGAGCTGAAAAACGTCTCAGACTGTGATCTGGACTTTTGGTTTTGGTTTGTAGGGTAAGTCATTGTGGTGTGCATGGCTCTGTCTTTCACATTCTCCAATTGAATTTGAAAAGGACCTGTTTGGGAGAATAAGTATAGTAGTGGACTACACTTCTTTGCCTGTTTGCTTTCCTGAAGGAGTTTGGTTGTGTGTGTGCGTGTATGTGAGCATGTGTGTGTGTGAAAGAATTAATTGAACAGGAATATTTGGGATCTCCAGAATTGGGCCAATTTCACTACAAGTCCACTAAGAAAAAGAAAATGATTTTTATTGTAACAACATTTGATCTTGCCTCAGTATATCTTAGAATCTATGGGAAAATGACTGATACATGATAACTTGAGTTTTACTACTATAATGCAACTAAAACTATTCTATAATGTGAGGGAGAGAAAATGAGATGAGCTCCTGTATGCTCAGGCTTTTATGCTCTTGTATCAGAATGAACCGGCTCAAAAGAGGTATACTTTGATGCTGTGAAAAGAAGAATAGCCCAGATGTAAGGTTTTAGACACCCTACCAATAGATGGGGAAGATAAGGTGCTGATTGGCACTTTGAATCCCCTGAATAGTCATCCTGTGCCTCTGCCCCTTCCCCAGTCATCTGTAGCTCTGGCACTTCCCTCTTCCTTTTTTTTTTTGAGTTGGAGTCTCACTCCCGGCCACTGCAGCCTCGTCCTGCTGGGCTCCGGCAATCCTTCCACCTCAGCCTTCCAAGTGACTGGAACTACAGGCACGCACTACCATGCCTGGCTAATTTTTGATTTATTGTAGAGATGAGGTCTCGCCAACTTACCCAGGCGGGTCTTGAACCCGCAGCTCAGGCAATCTACTCACCTCAGCCTCCCAAAGTGCTGGGATTACAGGTTGAGTCACTGAGCTCAGCCCACTTCCCTCTTCTTATAGGACATCTGGAACAGAAGGGGGACACCATCAACCCTCCATGAGGAGGAATTGGTAAGACAGGTTATGGACTCCCTTTTTGCACCCAACAGGGAACCCAATTTGGCCAGGGAGCCACCAGTCCTTGGGTAGGGCAGTTTCCTCTCTGCCAATTCCCCACTGGGGGATTGAATGCAAATGGACAACTGGCAGGTATGATGTGGGTGCACTTCCCTTGTCCCACTTCAGATCTGTTCAATTGGAATGACAATAATTCTTCCTACTGAGATGACCTCAAGCCAAGGGCTGAGCTGTTCCTGTCTATATTTCTGACCTACCATTCACATAGGCAGATATCCAAGCTTTGTTAAATGTGCTGCTCACAGCAGAGGAAAGGCACATAGTCATAGAAAAGCTAGGGAGGAGGCAGACTGGTTCCATTTAGAAGATGGAAACAACTGTCTCAGGCCAATGGAGTCTGTCCCACCACAGGGCCCAATTGGAATGTAAATTTTGGAGGCCTTTTCCACTTAGTGCACCATTGGAATTGTGTCCTTGAATGTTTGAAGAAAGGGTTCTCTCAGGCCAAGAGCTTCAATAAGGTACAGGAAGTACAGCAACCACCAAATGGGGGTCCTTCACGATTCTTAAAATCTATTCGGTGTATCAAAAGTGTACTGAGCCGGGCTTGGTGGCTCAGCCTGTAACCCCGCGCCTTTGGGAGGCTGAGGTGGGTGGATTGCCTGAGCCTGTGGGTTCGAGACCCACCTGGGCAACTTGGCGAGACCTCATCTCTACAATAAATCAAAAATTAGCCGGGCGTGGTAGCGCACGCCTGTAGTTCCAGCTACTCGGAAGGTTGAGAGGAGGGATCACCAGAGCCCAGCAGGTCGAGGCTGCGGTGGCTGGGAGCGGCCACTGCACTCCAGTCTGGGTGACAGAGTGAGACTCCAACTCAAAAAGTGTACTGAATATAATCTGAGGCACCAGAAAATCAGAGAATGGTTAATATGATCATTATCAGCTAGAGCCCTAATATTCAAAGAAAATTACAAAAGGTAGATGGGGCCCTTGGAGTGCCATCTCACGTTTAGTGGAGTTAACCTTTAAAGTATACTATGTTTGGGATGAGGCTCAGGAAAAGCACAAGCTAATGCAGTAGGTAACCCTGCTAGTGGTAACACTTGACAGCAACATGGAAAGGGAGAAAAAGGGAAAAAACCAATGTATCTAATGTAAGGATGAGGGACATTGGAAGAAGGATTGCCCCAAACTGACCAAAGCAGCCAACAAACATGCTCCCCCTCAAAATCAAATAATGGAAAGGCAAGGAGAAAATTTAGATCAAGACTGATGTGGCCTAGCGTCTATCTTATACTTGGAATAGCTTGTGTCTACATGCCCATAGGATTGCTGGGGTACAGTTGACATTGGGGTACAGAATGACTGATTTTTAAGTTTATACAGGTGTTATATATTCAGTAATTAATACTTGTCTCTTCCTAACTTCAGGAAAAACCATAACTGTTATGGGGATATCAGGAGACAACATTACTCACCCCTTTCTACAACCCTTGGATTGCTATTTAAGAGAGAATAGCCTAAAGCATAGTTTCTTGTACATGCCTGAATGCCCAGTGCCCCTGCTGGGTCAGGATTAGCTTAGCTTGCCAAGTTGCACACTCATCTTGTTCTTTCCTTTGGATTCTTAGATGTAATCGTTTTTCCTGAACAGGCTTGTGGGTTTCAAATGCTCCTGCTCCAGTTGGAAAACAAAGAGATTCAGGACATTCCAGAAGAAATTCTTGTGGGGTAAGGAAAGATATTTGAGCCCAAGAAAAGCCAGGGAGAGGGATCACAGACAAACCCATAAAAATTAAATTAAAAGAGGGTTGCAGAATACCTAATCTAAAACAATACCCATAAAGGAGGCATTCAGAAGGGTAATCAACTACTCTTGGAAGACTTTTTGGCCCCCAGGGGTTAAGATATGAAGATAATCAATTACCAGTGACTACCCTCTACCAAAATAACTACAAGCAAGCAATTATGCATGGAGGAAGAAAAGGACAAAGTGAAACAACAAACACTTTATGATTGTCAGAATATAGACTTAGTTACAACATCCTCACTGTCATTATTCTACTCAATCTTAAGATTTGGGGCATTGACTCATTCTCATTACTTTCTGCCGGCAAGGGGTGTTGCTAGGGGGTGTTCAAGGAATATAATTTATTGACCTAAAGTTGAAAATATTCATGTTTCCCAAAACTTAGATAGGCTATTTGTGGTAACATTGAATGGGATATTAGGAGCCTCTGAGAGGTGATCTTGCAATCCCATATATACAGTGCAGCAGCAGTACAACCCATAACAAAAGAGTTCTGGCGATAATTATGAATAATTTTTTTCCACCAAGAGGATCCCAACCTGAACCACAAAGATAACTATTGGTTTAGCAGCATCATGGAGTCACACATAGCGTCGATTTGTTTGTGAACATCTTGAAGGGCCAGGGTGATGTTTCCTGAATTGCCTGGGATATGCACATAGCATTCAGTTTTGATTATGTCACAAGTTACCCCCTGTGCAGTTGTGAGGACATTGAGAGCCACTTGGTTCTGCAAAATTGCTTTTCTCATCATGGTTATTTGAGAGGTCACTGACAAGATGCCTATGAATGTACCGTTTAGCGCATTCTGGGTATAGTTTTTAAGGGTCTTGACATGCCAGATAACATTTTCTAAGCTAACTTGAGGAACAAAAATGGATAGCGGATGGTCATACCAGTGGAAAATCAACCTAGCCCATCTGTTTTACACATTTGGGAAATTTGCAGGTTGCCCAGTAGTTTTCGCTAAATGGGTCATGGACCTATGGGAACTCCAAGGTGCACCACCCTACCCATCCAAGGGGCAGCCAGGGCCAAAGATTCCAGGGATTATCCAGTGAGTTCCATCTGGAGCTAGCCATTAAATTTCTGGCCTCTGTGTCTAATCAGTAGCGAACTAGTCACTTTGGAGTAGCCTTGGAGTATGTTCACATTGGTATAGGGACATCCAGCCCATATTCTTAGCAATATGTGGCCAGTGATCATAAGAATGCCTTTTTTGCTGGGCTCGGTGGCTCAGCCTGTAATCCCGCGCCTTTGGGAGGCTGAGGTGAGTGGATTGCCTGAGACTGCGGGTTCGAGACCCGCCTGGGCAGCGAGACCTCATCTCTACAATAAAAATTAAAAAATCAGCCAGGCGTGGTAGCGCATGCCTGTAATTCCGGCTACTTGGAAGGCTGAGGTGGAAGGATCGCCGGAGCCCAGCAGGTCGAGGCTGCGGTGGCCGGGAGCGGCCAGTGCATTCCAGTCTGGGCGGCAGAGTGAGACTCCAACTCAAAAAAAAAAAAAAAAAAAAAAAGAATGCCTTTTTTTTTTTTCCTCAACATGAAGGGGCAACTTGATTTAAGTGGTCAGTAATGAGGGTTATCCAAAGATAATTATCCCAAACCTGATAAAAACCTTCCTCAGTATAGCAGCTCTTAATAGCCAGTATTTGTGGGACTAGTGAAAATTTTTAACTAAAGGTGAATAAGTTTCATTTCTCTGGCCCTAGCCAGCAGGAAGTAGGTAGAATGAGTTAACACCCCAACTTCTAAGATTGAGAAGTAGAATGATGACAGTGGGATGTTATAACCAAGTCTATATTCCAAAAATCGTAAAATATTTGTTTTACCTATTTTCCTTTTCCTTTTTTTTTTTTTTTTTGAGTTGGAGTCTCACTCTGTTGCCCAGGGCTGAAGTGCAGTGGCAAATTCATGGCCACTGCAGCCTCTACATGTTGGAATCAGGCAATCCTTCCACCTCAGCCTTCCAAGTAGCTGGAACTACAGGTGTACACTACCACGTCTGGCTAATTTTTTGATTTTATTGTAGAGACAAGGTCTCGCCAAGTTGCCCAGACTGATCTCAATCCCCTGAGCTCAATCTTCTTGCCTCAGTCTCCCGAAGTGCTGGGATTACAGGCTTGAGCTGCCGCGCCCTGCCTTTTTCCTTTTTCTTTGTCCTTTTCTTCCTCCACGCATGACTGCCTGCATATAGTTATTTGGGGTAGACACTAATAATTGATTATCTTCATATTCTAACCCCCGGATTACCCATAAGACTAATGAACTTGTTTTTCTCTTAAAGAACCATGATCCTTAGGTCGTGCAGACCTCTTTGATGGCATACAAGAGTTTGATCAGCTGAGGGATGCGAGTGGCTTTGATCATGGGAATCTTACCTCCTGCATACCCACTTTATTCATAAACGTCCCAAAGGCTGGTTGGATTTGAGAGTTTGCCTCTTCTGCCCTCGTGCTTTGACTAAATCAAATGAACCTTTCTCTACTCCTAAGCACTGATGTGTTTGGCTTACTTGAACCTAAATTTCAGAGTTCAACAACAAACAGGGTTGGATCCTTCTGAGGGTGGTGAGGGAAGGCTGTGTTCCAGGCTCCTTTCTAGCTCCTGGTGGTTTTCTGGTAATCACTGCGTTTCTTGGCTTGCATTTGATCTCTGCTGTCATATTCACATGGTGTTCTCCCTGTGTGTGTCTGTCTCTGTGTTCAAATTTCCTTTTTATATGGTTACGGTCATACTCGAGTAGGCCCTACCCTAATGACTTCATGATAACTTGATCACTTGCCAAGATCCTTTCCAAACAAGAGCACATTCACAGACCCTGAAGGTAAGAACTTCAACATCTTTGGAGGCCTATTATAGACCTTTGAGCCTATTATAGACCTCAAGATCTAGTTCTTACCTTAAAGGCAAGAGAAATACACCCGTTTGCTAATGTGTATCACCTTGCTCCATGAATCCTAGAGTTGGAGATTGATATCAGTACTCAGGCCCTAGGCAGAGGGATAAAAGGAGACTTTGTGTTTCTCTCTTTCTACCTTTATCACTCCATCCTGTGCCTCAAGGCTATCTCAGCCTCCTCAGATCCTAGAGAGAGGAAGTTGTCAAATCCTCCTGGGTCTGCTGCCCTCTGCCCCCTACTTTGTGATCTAAATTCTGCCTGTACTCAGCAGAGCTGCAGAGAGGCCTCTAGTTGGGATTGGAGAGAGAGTGAGGAGTGGAGGAAGAGTGGGCTTCAGAGCATAAATGGGGCTTTCCAGGAGGAAAGTGGCATCCGGGCACAGGTCAGAAGTCAGAAAACTGCTGCTGTCACTTCACTTGCTTCTTTCTTGCTTTACCAGAAGTAACTATATGAATAGACATAAGTAAGTTCTACCATTTGTTAACCTTAGACTGCCAGCCCAGCCTTGTTCTAGGGACTTCATATACAAAATCTGACTTTGTTTTCATTATCATAGTCAGTTTGCAGTCATTTATGGTTTGTAAAGCATTTTTGAAAAAATCTGATCTTTCATGCATCCTTTTGAGAGTATGAAATTGATTTTATTTCCATTTTGTGGATGGGAAAGTAACTTGCTTAATGCTACACTGCATGTGATGTAGTTTCTCCCTACTAGGGTTGCAGACGCAGTCAGGTTTTCCATGGGAGCAGCCAAAGGCCCTTCTCTAGAGGAGGTGTTTATTCCCACCTATGGTTGAGGGTCTTTGTAGAACTTTCCTCCTTATAAGGCTTATGTGGAAGACAATCATGTCTTAGAAACCTACCGCATCCTGAAATGTTTGTGTATGTTTCTCTCTCACACTCATATGTGTAGGCATACACATAAGCCTTGTGCTCTTGCTTTTGGAAAGAAATCATGACTTAATTCTGGTATGTACCACCTTCTGGCTCCTGAAAGACCAGCCCAAGGGAAGCCTAGCCAAATGCAGTCATCATCTCTAGCCAGATTTTCTACCTTAAGTCTTGGCTACCTATTGTTCTTTGGGAAGCATTGGCCTGGGCACACAGTAGTGTTCTGTGAAGAATGGTGTTTATGTATTAAAAATCTATTACTGCATAACAAACCCCAAATTTGGCAGCTTAAAACACCTGTATTATCTCATAGTTTCAATTTATTGTAGAGATGAGGGCTCGCCAAGTTGCCCAGGCTGGTCTCAAACCCTCAGGCTCAGGCAATCCACTCACCTCAGCCTCCCAAGGCGCGAAATTACAGGCTGAGCCACTGAACCCGGCTATCTCATAGTTTCTGTGGGGCAGGAATCCAGACAAGATTTAACTGGGTGGTTTCAGGTTAGGATATTTTGTGAATTTGCCATCAAGCTGTCAGCTGGATCTATGGTCTTCTGGGACCAAGTTCATTCATGTAAGATTTAACTATTCACTGGTTATTGATTGGATTACCTTACTATATGGGCCTCTGCACAGGCTTCCTGAATATTCTCACGGCATGGCATTTGGCCTCATCTAGAGCCAGTGATTTGAGAGACAGTCTGAGATGGTAGCAGTAGTCTTTTATTCCCTAATCTCAGACATGACATACCATCACTTCTGCCATCTTCTATTGGTCAAACAGACCAGCCTTGGTACAATGTGAGAGGGGACTTGTATGTGTGTGGATATCAAGGGACAGAGTTACTGGAGGCCACCTTGCAAGCTGGCTACCAAAGGAAACCAAAATATTTCATTCCAGAATATACTTCTTTGACATATTTTGTGATGGCTGTTCAGAGGACCTGTCACTGGATATTTGCCCCTCCAAGTCTCATGTTGAAATGTGATCCCCAGTGTTGGAAGGGGGCCTAGTAGGAGGTACTTGGGTCATGGAGGCAGATTCCTCAGGCAATGAGTTCTTGCTTTGTTAGTTCACAGGAGAATTGGTTGTTTAAGAGTACTTGGCACCTCCCTTCTTCTTGCTTCTGGTCTTGCCGTATGACATACCTGCTCTTTCTCCTCCTTCTGCCGTGATTGTTAGCTTCTTGAGGCCTCACCAGAAGCCCAGCAGTTGCTGGCACCATGCAGAACCATGAGCCAAAATAAACTTCTTTTCTGTATAAATTACCCAGGCTCAGGGATATTTTTATAGCAACACAAAATGGACGAGTTCAGCCTGCAAACAGAAGTATCCTTGCAAAGCTGTCTTTTGTGGGGGAGATTGATGCAACCAGACTTTCTTTGTGACCTTCTCTTGTCCTTATCTAGGAAAGATTCACTGAGTTTGACCCCTCTAAAATTAAAGGCCTTTTATCATCTGTTCTCTCTGAGGGCTGCTACCTGTGAAGTTTCATCTACAAAACAAGACCATCATTGCTAGCCAAACTGCCTCTTTCCCTCTTATAATCTATCCTGCCACCATAACCTAATTTATCACCATAACCTTTTCTGGTTGTGCTCTGAGCTTCATTCTGTCTGTGATCTCAAGATAGTATATAAACTTCTGTGCCCCACTGGAGGGTGGGGATGATGACTCTTCCATTCTCCCTCATGCACTTTAATAAATTGTCATGCTGTTTCTCCTACTAATCTGCCTTTTGTCAGTTGATTTTTCAGGGAAACATCACTGGGCAAAGGGGAAGTTTTCCCCTGTCCTCTACACTGCCATAATTGTCTATAAAAAATATTTTACATTTTTCAGAAAACTTCTCATACATTATCTCATTTTTAAAACTTTGTGTTTTTTTTTTGTTTTTTTTTTTGTTTTTGAGTTGGAGTCTCACTCTGTCGCCCAGACTGGAGTGCAGTGGCCGCTCCTGGCCACCGCAGCCTTGACCTGCCGGGCTCTGGCGATCCTTCCGCCTCAGCCTTCCGAGTAGCCGGAATTACAGGCGCACACTACCATGCCCGGCTAATTTTTTTACTTATTGTAGAGATGAGGTCTTGCTGCCCAGGCAGGTCTCGAACCCGCGGGCTCAGGCAATCCACTCATTTCAGCCTCCCAAAGGCACGGGATTACAGGCTGAGCCACCAGGCCCGGCTTAAAACTTTGTTTTTAAGAATGAATTTATCTGGTTTTCCCAATAAATAAATAAATAAAAACCTTTCAAGGGAAGTGAATACCATAGTTCCAGATTCTTTGCCCCTTCTCTGCAATCCTCCCAACCCATGTCAGTAAACAAAACAAAATAAACATAAAAATAAACCAAGCTTTGATGGATTTGAAAACAGCATTCATTGCAGTAATTACATAGGCTGATTTACCTTCTTGGCCTCAATTCTTCCTCTGTAAAAAGCCGGGCTCGGTGGCTCAGCCTGTAATCCTGCGCCTTTGGGAGGCTTAGGTGAGTGGATTGCCTGAGCCCGTGGGTTCGAAACACGCGTGGGCAGGTGAGACCTCATCTCTACAATAAATCAAAATATCAGCCAGGCGTGGTAGCACATGCCTGTAATTCTGGCTACTCAGAAGGCTGAGGCGGAAGGATCGCCGGAGCCCAGCAGGTCGAGGCTGCGGTGGCCGGAGCGGCCACTGCACTCCAGTCTGGGTGACGGAGTGAGACTCCAACTCAAAAAACAAAAAAAAGGGGTGCAGAGGAGAGAGGGTTGGTTCAGATATTCTCGAAGGGCCTTTCCACAGAAAGTTTTTCTCTCTTCTAAAGTGGATGTGACTCTTCTCACTCAACATATACAGAAACAAAAGCAAAAGGTTGAGGGATTAACACAAGGTTACCAGGGCAGTCTGTGGCAAAGCTGTGAGAAAAACCATGTGTTTTCAAGACTGTTGGGTCAATGTGCTTTCTCCTATTTTTCTGCCTACCTAGGAACTGATGAAAGCTGGGCCAGCTGCTAGGCACTTTCTCTGCTTTCTTGATGGTATCCCTATTACAGCTAGTATTACTAGTTCTGCTATCACTACTTACCTCTGCCATTTACTTCGTACCTATCAATTGCCACCCCCGTTTGCAGGATTTATATTATCCGCAGGAGTCATGAAGGAAATCAAAATATATTACCCCCAAATATACTTCTTTGATGTATTCTGACATGGTGTTACAGAACCAGCAAATAGAAGTGGCCTTGCAAAGCTGTCTTTTATGGAGAAAATTTGGCACCTGTAGAGAATCTCCATTAATGTAAGCACACCTTCCCTTTCTATTCTTTTCCTGGATCCAGGGGAGGTTGAGAATCTGCCACCTTAAAAGTCTAAGAAGAAACATTTACCATCTATTCTCTCTGAGGGAGCCTTCATCTCTATAAAAAGGCCTCCTTTGCTAGTCAACCTTCTTTCTCTCTCTCATGACCTGTCCTGCTACTCAGCTGGATTTACCAACATGGTCCTGGTTGGGCTGTGCTTTGAGTCTGCATTCTTTCCTGTGGCCTCAGATTGGCATATAAGTTTCTGTGACTCATTGAGAAGCCGGGTCTTCATTCTGAAGACTTCTGTGTAAACACATTTTAAAAATTGGTATGCCCTTTCTCCTATTAATCAACTGCCTCATGCCAGTGAATTTTTCAGCAGCAAATCTTTAGGGGTCTCACGGCCCTGGCCTTCACAATCACAGCAAGCCTGTGCCATATACATTATTTCCATTTAGCAAAAGGAAAAACCCTCAGCAAATTTTACCTGAATGATTGGTCCTAAGTCACCAAAGAGTGAGTAGAAAACGAGTTTGACATTTGGAAGTTGGGTTGAGGGAAAATAGAAGCAGAAGACACCAAATACAAGGTGACTTCATCCCAGCTACCCACAACGTGCGGCTGCCATTACTCCATGTTGAAAGGTTGAGGTGATCTCCAGGGTCACCTGTTTGGCAGGTAACCTTGACTAAATTGCTATCTGACTGCGTCTCGAGCAGGTGGCTTGCTACACTCTGAGCCAAGAACAAGATGGGAAAAAATTGCACCATTAAAAAAAAATGTACTTGCTCTACATACACTGTAGTGCCCTTGACTTTCAGGCTGCAGGAACAGCTGCCAGTGTGACAGGGCTGGAAGAGAAGTGAAGATTTTGAATTTGCTATCCTAGTAACAGCCCTGCACCTTCCTGAGTTAGCGTTAGGATGCCAGACAGCACTCTGCTGCTTCCTTGCAGAACCCAGGCCTCTTTTCTCCATATACACCCCCATCTTTTCCTGGATTGGGGCCACTCATAGCTCAATGTCAACTCCAAACTCTAGTCTCTGTTGTCTTCAAGTTCACCATGGTCTCATCTAACATTTTGTTGTATTCAAAGCCTGGGTAGCAGCCCTGAAAATTTCTCAAGAAGCTCCTTCTTTTCCTGGGACAAGAGAACCCAGAATATAAAGGCCTGCTGATATACTTTAAAAATTGCTACGTGGTGGGAAGGAGAAAACTACTTTTTTATGCTTTGGAATTTCTTATGGCAAGAAGAAGAAGGTAAAACTTAATAGCTCATTACATTATCTTTCCATTTATTCCTTACAAGAGTTCTATGTACCTGGTTTTCGTTTTCTAATCTTTTAGAAAATTGAGGCACAGAGAAGTTAAGTAACTAGCTCCCGGTCACACAGTTAGTAAGAGGCAGAATCAGAATTTGAACTCAGACCTGTGTAGCCTGGGCCATAGGCTGTGAACCTGACAGTGGCAAGCACCTACCACATTCCACACAATATCTTCTAGAAGTTATCTGGATGCCCAATTTTAAGCTTCACAATAGTGCTGTGAGATAGATCTCATTGAACCACGTAATAGATTATGAAACTGGCTCAGCAAGGTCAAGTAATTTGCCCAAGGACACAGAGCTTTGATGTGGCAGAAATAAAGAGGCATTCAGACTGCCCTTGGAAGACCTTCCTTCCTCCAGTCTCCAGGGTCAAGAGACAACCCCTGGCCTCAGATGCTCCAGGGAAGATTGGCCTAATGGGTACTTGGCTCCCCCCTGAGAACCTTATTCCTCTGTAGTCCTCTCAAGTGGTGGTTGTCTTTGATTGGCTGATACCTCTAGGGCCTGGAGTCAGGTAGATGTCCTCTTAGTTCCTTATTGCTGCTTCCAGACCATTCTGCCTTTCTCCACACTAATGGCTCCAAACCAGGTTGGAATTGCAAGTCACAGACCTCTTCCCCTTTTTTGCACTCAACTACTGATCTCCAGATCCTTCCTTTAATTCCTTGAAAAGTAGGACCTGCCTCATTGTCACCCTCTCAACCCCACTCCTCTCTATTTCTTGGGGAATTTAATACCTATATACAAAGGGGACCCCCAAAAATCAGAATTATCTTTTCAAGGGTGTTCCCCTTGTAGTGCAGGCTTCCCCCACTAGGTAAGTGTTCTAGGAACCATCGGCATCAGTGTACTAGCTAGCGTTGTTGTGTGTCATGATTTGCGGAAGAAACATTCCGATTTGTGGC
>JAPVLO010003297.1:0-23596 GCA_027257055.1 Cephalopachus bancanus
AATTTAAAATGACTGATAATGTCCTTTGTGGGCAAGGCGCGGGTAGCACTTGCCCTTTCCTGTTGATGGGGTATAAAGATTTCAGGGCGGCTGGGCATGGTGGCTGACACTCCTCATCCTAGCACTCTGGGAGGCTGAGACGGGAGGACTGCTTGATCCCAGGAGTTCGAGACCAGTTTGGGCAAGACCTTGTGTCTATAAAAAGCTTAAAAACTGTAGCCGAGTACAGTGGCACCCGTCTATATAGTTCCAGTTACTCAGGAGGCTGAGGTGGGAGGATTGCCTAAACCTATGAGGTTGAGATGCCATGAGCTGTGATCATGCTACCACACCCCAGCCTAGGCAAGACCCTGGTGCGTGCGCGCATACACACACACACACACACACACACACACACACACACACACGAGGTTCCAGGGTTTTGGAGGATGGTCAACACACCCATCAGACTTTCAAATGTGCCCTCTTCCATGGCACAACAACCCACTCGCAGGTCGCCTGCCTGTAGAGAGAACAGTGTTGGTGTGCAAGGACATGGTTTCCAGGTGGTTCCAGGCAGCACTGTTTTATATCAAAGGGGTGTGAATCCAGGCTCTGCCACTTCTGACCACGGGCCAATGGCCTAACCCTCCAGAACGCATCCATAACAGGTAGCAATACACTTTCTCACAGAGCTACAGAGCTATTGTGAGGATGGGGAGAGCGCATATCAAGGAGCCTTCTCCTGGTATGTGTGAACAAGATCCAGTTGCCCTTAGCCATGAGGATCCAGCCTCCAGCTCCACATCTGTGTAATAGCCGGATACAACCTCTGCGCCCCAGATAAACCCAGAAACCTGAAAGTGAAACTGAAAATTACAACCTCTGAGCAGCCCATGATTTAACACATCAAACATGCTGCTGGTCGGCACTCCTCCCAATCCAGGCTCATCTTTCCTGCTGACACACTTAAAGGAAAAACTCCAGACCTGGCCTTTCAGTCTCTCCTTCGCCAACCCAGCTACCTCCAGCTTCGGTTCTGGGGTCTGCATGGTCTTCAGGAAGAAAGTTTTGCCTCTGACAAACTATGGGATCCTCCAGATTAGTTCCCTTGCTCCCCAGGACTTGTTCCCAGCTCTGCCCCCACAACCCACCACACTCCCAGCATGCCTTACTCTCTTTCACACTGTCAACATTAGCCCAGTCCCCCGCATATACCCAGTGTCATTGCAAATGTATTGTATGGCTGTTGTTGAATGCTGTGTCCATGTGGCTTCTAGATATTTGCTTATGTAGATTCTTCTGCCAGGAGCACCTGCTTCCTCCACCTGGAAAACTCATGCTCTTCCTTCAAAGCCCAAATCTGGCATTGCTTCCTCCGAGAAACCCTCCTGAACCCTCCCTGAAGGAGTCACTGTTCTCTGTTCTGCTAGGGCACTTTGAGGGTAGGGGCCTGGGTCTACCACTTGGCCACAGGTCCATGGCTGGTGCGTAATGCAGCAGATTGCTGGGAGACTTTCTGGTATGCCCCAGGCAGAAGGGCTGGGAATGGGGCCAGACTGCAGAGGCCAACTGGACCATTCATCAGAGCCTGTTTCATCTTGGGTAATGTCCATGGGCATCACAGTCACTGCCCCCAGCACCAGCTTTTGTGGGAGGACAGAAGGGTGGTTACACAAGAACCACACGCCAGAGTTTGCAAGGCATTGACTTCTCCATTTGGAGTTTTGTAGTCATCCCCTAAACAGGCCAGGATTATGGTCTGGTTTTGCAGGTGAGGAAACTGGCGGAAGTGGAGAGTATTTTTTGGCCAATGACTCGGGAGAGAAGTCAAGAGCCAAATCAAGTTTGACCTTTTGACTTTTGACACTTGTGACAACACCCACTTCTTTAAAGTTATTTTTTTGTCATTTCTTTCTGGAATCATCTTTCCTCCCTTCCTCCTGATTCTTCTCCCTTTGACCAGCATGTCTTCAGCTGACATCCAGACAAGACCTCTGGAGGATGTCGAACCCGGTTAAGTAGCCACAGGAGCTGTGACCCTTCCGTGAAGCAGATGCTGTGGTAGGAATGCAGAATGGAATGGCCTCCAAGCAGGCAGTGTGAATGCTATATGCGAGAAAATAGAGCCACTCATGTCAAAATCAACTAAACGGAGTTGGAGGGTTAAGACAGGAGGGACCTCATGCACAATTTGCCTGACAGCAGTATCTGCTGCCAAAGATTCCAGCAAACCACAGCCACGCATGAAGAACCACAGCCTCGCACAAAGGCTACCTCTGCAAGGATATGTACCCAGCAACTGCCTGTTCAAGTTTGAGCTGACGTGGTCCTTGTTATTAGTTCTTTGAGTCTTACTCATCACCCGGGCTGGAGTGTAGTGGCACCATCATGGTTTACCGCAGCCTCAATCTTCTGGCCTCAGGTGACCCTCCCATCTCGGCCTACCAAATAGCTGGGACTAACAGGGTTGCAACACTATGCCGGGCTCATTTTTTGATTTATTGATTGAGGTGAGGTTTCGCTATGTTGTCCTTGCTGCTTGTTAATAATTCTTGTAATCAACCATCATTATTTTAAAACAATTTATGTGATTATCCTCATTCTGCCTTTAAATCCTCTATTTTCTTTTGCCTTCCTGGGTTCGGCATGGGCTGCAGAGTCACCATGGCACATGTACTCCCAGTTTTGCAAATCCTTCTGCTCATTCTGGAATCAACTTGCTATCTTTAGAGACTGTCTTTTTAGACTTATTGGAGAGTCTCACGAAGATGCCACCAGAATGGGTGCAGCAGACTCAGTTCGTGGTGAGATTAGGTGTCTCTTAACTCCAGGATGCCCAGTAGAGACGTCCCATTTGGAGATCCCACAGATCTTGTGACTATGAAATGGGGCTCAGCACGACCGTCAACACCACGAGGAAAGTCACCTGAGTTATCTGCGGCTCCAGAGTTGGGGGTCATGGCCTAAATCTTGGTCCAAAAGCAATTTTGGCCTACAGAGAGAGCAATCCCAACTCAATGGGGAAACAAACCCTGAAATTGCTGAGGTGTCCGACCCCACCACCAGCGCCACCTAGTGGCAGCTGGGAGGGTGAGCAGCTGAGGGTGAGCGCTCTGCCGGTGAGGAGGCTTTCCTGACTCAGACATGCCAAAATTAAGAGCTTTATTACAACCCCAGGACAGCGAACCCACCTTTCTGTGGTGCTTCCTTTTTCTAGGGACCATGGAGGAGGCATGTGACAATGGTGGCTTCTGAAGCCATCACAGTGGCTGGCAGAGACGAACACCCTGGGATGACACAGTGCAAGACAAAGGAACTGCATTTGACATGACAGCCCTGGTGGCCCTGGGGAAACTGAAAGGGCAGCCACTGATCAGGCCACCACAACCTAGACACCAGCATCACCTTGTGGACAATCCTTCTTGTCTTTCATCAGGCAGGAAAATCAGGATCAGAATGGGAAGTGCTAACTTCAGGAAAGTTTAGAACTGGGTTTAAAGATGACAAAATCAAACTCAAAAGATATTTGTGTTGAGATCAAGAAAAATGTATGTTTAATTTTAATGCACATACTTAAGAGAATTGGACACATTTGCCTAGTTAACAGAGTAGTTTTAAGATTCCAATTTAAGCCGGGCTCGGTGGCTCAGCCTGTAATCCCGCGCCTTTGGGAGGCTGAGGTGAGTGGATTGCCTGAGCCCGCGGGTTCGAGACCCGCCTGGGCAGCAAGACCTCATCTCTGCAATAAATCAAAAAATCAGCCGGGCGTGGTAGCGCATGCCTGTAATTCCGGCTACTCGGAAGGCTGAGGCGGAAGGATCGCCGGAGCCCAGCAGGTGAGGCTGCGGTGGCCGGGAGCGGCCACTGCACTCCAGTCTGGGCGACAGAGTGAGACTCCAACTCAAAAAAAAAAAAAAAAGATTCCAATTTAAAATAGGTAATTGAGTTGTTGATTTAGACTCATGACTTGAAGTTGAAAGGCTTTTTGTTAAGTATTGGGGATGTTGCAAATAAGCCTTAGCCCAGAGAAAGGAAGCAGCTTCAGGCTGCCAAAACAGGAGGAGTGGACAGGAGCAGGTGGGCTGGGGAGGGATTGCGAGGGCCATGCGGGCCAATGGCATTGCCAATCCCTACCCGCTTCCCTAGCATTCAGAAGACCAAGGAGACTCTTTCTCTTTTCATTTCTTCTACCCTCTTCCCTTCTTTTCTCTTCTCTCCCCCTTTGTTTCTTTGTTTTCTTCTCTTTCCTTTTCCTGGGACATGAAGCTGTACCACGAAGTCCGGAGTCTGGAGTCACTGCTGTGCCAAAACATGACTTTAAAGATACTAGCACCTGAATGCAACAGGAAACAGTATGGTGGCTCCTCAAAAACTTAAATACGGAATTGTCATAGGATCCAGCACTTCTCCTGTATTTAAACCTAAAAGTACTGAAAGCCGAGACTTGAACAGATATTGATCCAGCTATGTTCACAGCAGCACAGCAGGCAGACAGCAGAAGCGACCCAGGTGTCCATCGATGAATGTATGGATAAACAAAATGTGTCACACACATACCATGACATATGTTTCAGCCTTATAGAGGAAGGAAATTCTGACACTTGCTACATACAACATGGATGAATCTTGATGGCATTATTCTAAGTGAAATAAGCCAGTCACAAAACGTCAAAAACTGTCTGAGTCTCCTCATATGAGGTATCCTGGTTAGTCCAATTCTTGAAGACAGGGAAGAGAGTGGTGGTTGTCAGGGCTGTGGAGGGAGAATGAGGAGTCAGTGTCTAGCGGGTTCACACAGTTTCAGCTTCTGAGAGTTCTGTGGATGATGGCAGTGATGGTTGCACAACAATATGGATTACTTAATGCTGTTGGACTATAAGTTTCACAATGATCAAAATGGTAAATTTTGTTATACATATTTTACCACAATTAAATAATTTTTAGAAATCCTTTAAAAGCCCAACTTTTGAAGGGAAAAAAGTAACAGAACCTGAGACTTTACACGTTGCCAAGCATTTTCACACATAATTATGTATGCGTCAACAACAGCCCGGTGACAAAAACATGTATTAATCCTGTCTCCCAGGTGAGAACATCTGCAGCTCAAGTGAAGTGAAATGGCTTTCCCAAAAGGCAGACCTGGGCACATATCCAGATCTTTCTGCTTTGTGCCCTGTTCTGTTTTCTGACCATGCTGTTCCGCCAATGAAGAGAAATCCTCAAAATCCTCAGATTTTCTGGAAGTGGAGTTTTCTTACCTAAATTCTCCTTATTGGCTGGAGATGAGTCGCACAACTTCAAATCTCACTAGAATTTGTTGTCCAAATCCTACCTGGCTTGTGCCTGGTGGCCACAGGGGACTGGGAATATCTGGGCCCCTGATGACTGACAGCAATTGATGCCAAGTGTCAACACCCCCCCCCAAACAACTCCTCACATCCAGGAAGTTGGAAAAGCTGCTCTAAAATGTTGACATCACAGAGAGGTCCCAGTGTCCTGCTACGTCCAGGCCTCCCTGTCTTCATGAGCTGGAGAGTATGTTTGGCATCCAACAGCCCTGTTGTAGTTCACCTTTCCACGTTTTTTGCTTTGTGGCTCAGCTCCCTAGATTGACGAATGAGGCTAATAATGGTATTTATCTGGCAGCATTATTGGGGGATACCCTGAGACAAGGTAGGGAATATGCTTGGGATGTAATAGGTGGTCAGCCAATAAGATGTGATATTTTTTGAGCACTCACTCTATGCATCAGACACTGAGCAGTCACAGTGTCCTCGTCTCCTGTGATCCTCTCAGCGCACCCTCTAGTATGCCTGAGGTCATTTATGTTCTCTATGTACAGATAAGGAAATATACTTAGAGAATTAAGTCATTACCCCAAGGTCACAACTGAGATGGCTTCTCTTTTTTTATTTTTATTTTTAGAGATAGAGTCTCACTTTGTCAGCCAGGCTGGAGTGCAGTGATGATCATCGCTTGCTGTACCCTTGACCTCCAGCAATTCTCCCACTCCAGCCTCCTGAGTAGGTAGGACTAGTGGTGTGTACCGCCTTGCCCAGTTAATTAAAATTAAAAAGAAGCAAAAGTTTTTAAAAATAAGGATTGGTGTCTCGCCATTTTGTCCAGGCTGATTTCAAACTCCCGACCCCAAGTGATCCTCTTGCTTAAAGTGCTGGGATTACAGGTGTGAAGCACTACCGTACTGGCCCAGCTACTCTTCTTTTACCCAGTGATCTTACTGCCACCATTCAGCACTTAAAAAATAGACGTTTTTATTTCTAAAAAAGATATGGACTCACAAGACAAGCAACATAGTTGTCAAGTAACTGTAAGACTGGCACAGAGCATTCCTCTGTACCTATCACTGCTTTTCCCCCAACAGTCCTTCAGATTCTCTGATTTAGATGCCAGACTGGGCTGGTCTGGAAACTGAGCCTTGACTGTCTGAAGTGATAACTCAGTCTGCTCCTGCCCTGCTCCCCCTGTACCCCCAGGGCTGTTTCCTTCCACATAGATGATGACCCTTAACAAGATATCCCACCCACAAAGAAAAACGGACATGGAGCCCAAGAAATGTCCCTTTAAGGATAAGATATAGAAGTTGTGGCTATACCTGCCCTCATCTTCCAACTCAGTAATAAGGCCACAGGGGCTGCAGGGGAGGTGGCCACCTTGTGCTCTGTGGAAACCAGTAGCTTCTATGACCAAAAGGAAGGAAGGGAATTAAAATGGCTAAAATGGTCTATGTTAGTGTTTTACCACAATTTCAAAATAGATTTTTAAAAAAGGAGGCAAGGATGAAAACTTGAGGATAATTATCAATCTCTCTCACAGTTTCCAATCCACAAAATCCACAGTATGTTTTAGAAAAAAATATTACCTGGTCGCTGTTTAGAGATTACTTTTCAAAAATTACAGACCAAATGTAAACTTTTGGTGTTCATCTTTCCAGACCTATGTACACTGTAGCAGTTTTATTTATTTATTTATTTATTTATTTACTTATTTACTTATTTACTTATTTAGAGTCAGAGTCTTACTCTGTTGCCCAGGCTGGAGTGCAGCGGCATGCTCACAGCTCGTGCATTCTCAACCTGATGATCTCAGGCGATCCTTTTACCTCAGTCTTGCAAGTAGCTAGAACTGCAGGTGCTTGCCACCACAGCCAGCTGATTTTTAAAAAATCTATTTATTGCAGAGATGAGGTCTTACCATATTGTCTAGGCTGTTCTTGAACCCCTGGGTTCAGGCAATCCTTCCAAAGTGCTGGGATGAAAGGCATCAGTCACCACACCCAACTCCACTACAGCAACTTTTAAAACACTACTAGGAAAAAAACACCTTGTTATTCACCTCAAAATTACATTATCAGGGGCAAAAATCATCAAACTAACCCTGCTCTCATCCTCCCTAAATGCTCACTATGGGCATGTGGAAGGAGATGCTGTGATTTCTCTCACTCCTGTGCCTTTTTTTTTGAGTTGGAGTCTCACTCTGTCCCCTAGGCTGAAGTCTCCAAGGCTGGAGTTCAGAGACACCATCATGGCTCACTGCAGCCTAACCTCCAGGGCCCAGGGCATTCTCCAGCCTCAACCTTCTGAGTATCTGGGACTAAAGGCTTGCGCCACCATGCCTGGCTAATTTTTAAAAATTTTTTTGTAGTGATGAGGTCTCATTCTGTTGCCCAGGCAAGCATTGAACTCCCAGGCTTAAGAAATCCTCCTGCCTCTGTCTCCTAAAGTGCTGTGTTAAAGGCAGGAGCCAGCATGTGTGTCATCACCTGCTTTTTTTTTCAGGTCGGAGTCTCTTTGTCCCCCATGATGGAGTGCAGTGACACTCTCACAACCACCACAGTCTCGAACTGCTGGGCTCAGGCGATCCTTCTGCCTCAACCTTTCAAGTAGTTGAAACTACAGGCACATGCCATCAGGCCACGCTCCCTATGCTTTTTCGATGAAACCTCAGTGAAACCTTTCTGAGCTTTTCATGAAGCCTTCCATACTGCACAAGGGACCAAAGCCAGAAAACAAAGAGAAATTTTTGGCTTTTGTGTTCACAACCATATGCTGGGTACAAGATTTGGAATTATTTGGGAAAACATGCAGTCAGGCAGAATTAGGAATTTGAGGTCTTTAATGTCACTGAGCAAACACAGGGGGAAAGAGCAGTTCAATACACACAAGTGAGGAGGGTGAGTGGATGACAGGACCAGGTGAACCATTTATCTTAGGGGCCAGCAGTGACAGGGATGACTCGGAGATGGGCTGCTTCCTGGAGAGGTTCACCTCCAGCTCCTGGTCTGGAAAGTCACAGCATCTGCTGGGTTATTTCCTGGATTTCCCACAAAAGCCTGTGTCCTGGTGATATGTCCTGCCGGCCATCCACTGGCCCTGGTGGGTTTCAGCTCTTTGCAGTCAAAGCCCGTTTCCAGATCATGGGTTTCCCCAACCCTCCCCACCTTCCCGTTGAAAGACGGTGGCTCACAGTGAGACTCAGCACCCTTAAGGCCAAGAGATTTAATGGTTCGAATGCGGTGGATACAGGACCTGAGGGTCAGGCTGTAGCCCTGAGGCAAGGGCGCAAGCCCCCCTTTATTGGGGCTTAAGGCGACCTGTCTGTCATCTATAGTTCGACTGGCAGAGCTTCATGTAGGTTGGTGGATCTTTCGCGCGGGGCGAGAAAGGGTGTGGAGGAAGAACAAAGGAAGGCACCGTTTCAATCGCCATTTTAGTTTGCCAGGTTGCCATTTCCAGGAAAGGGAGGGGTGTGGCTTTACTTGTGGCTTGGCGGTGGCCCTTCATTCCCACCTCTTTGGTTATAAGGAAGAGGGGCAGCATTTGTCTGTCCGGCTACTTCCTAGTCCTTTCCTCTCAGCCCCACCCCCAAAGGGAAAATAGGATTTCCCATGGGTGGCAGATCCTGAATGAAGGGGGCATTTATATCCCGATTCAAGCTGCTAGGTCTAGGTTTAGACATGCCCCAGGCTCTGTCAACCCTGAAGTCCCACAGGGCTCCATGACTCCCACTGCAGTCCCACCCCCATCTCCTTCCCCAACTGTGGTCCCTCAAAGATTCCTGAGAAAATTCTCATTCTGCTAGACGAAGTAATCCTGACTGCATGCTCCGTTGGGCTCATCTTATCACATTCAAGCCTCTGAGGAATCCACTGTCACAGGTGAAGGGTCACCGCCAAACCACAAGTAAAGCCACATCCCCTCCCTTTCCTGGAAACGGCGACATGGCAAACTAAAATGGCGATTGAAACGGTGCCTTCCTTTGTTCTCCCTCCGCACCCTTTCCCATGCCCGCGAAAAATCCACCAACCTACATGAAGCTCTGCCAGCCGACCTATAGACAACAGACAGGTTGCCCTAAACCCCTATAAAGGCCATTGTGCCCTTGCCTCAGGGCTACAGCCTGACCCTCAGATCCTGTAGCCACTGTGTTCAACCCATTAAATCTCTTGGTCTTAAGGTGTTGAGTCTCACTGTGCGCCACCGTCTTTCATTGGTGCTGTGACTCGGATCGGGTTCCTCTCACCCCAAGGTGGGGCCCCATTCCAGCGCCAGTGGGACTCACCCCTTAAGGCCTTCGCCCACTTTCTTGAATGCCAGTGCTGCATTCATCACCAGCCCTCAGATTAGTAAGTGTCCTCTAACCGGAAAATCTAAACTTTGCCCGGGATAACCGGAGGGAACTGACCGTTGATCGTCCGGCAGCCCTTTCGGCCCCAGGCAAGGGGGGGCCACACCCCACCTAGGTCTTTAAGGTCACAGTGGACCCCACTGGTTTTCCTCTCCCTTGGCCATCAGGTATTTCGAGTCTGCTCCCTCCCACCATCTGGTTTTGGGCATTCTCTTCGTCGAAAAATCCTGGTACCAGGTTGCCCTCAACCTCCTTGATTCTCCAGGAGAGTCGCGGGCTGTTATAACGTCCTGTGACGACAGGCTTTATTGCAACCTCCTCATATCCTAACAGCCGGCCGTCCAGGGTATGCTCTGCTTGGCCCCAGCTGTTAAAATGGGAAACTCGTCATCCCTGCCGGCTCACTCTCCCCTCGTGTCCCTTAAACAACCTCTCTACTCTCTCTCACTCCCGACATTAAGCCAAGCGTCTAATCCACTTCAGTACCCAAGACTTCCCCACCTATTGCTTAGACAAACAAAATAAGTGGCCCTACAGGTCCCTAAACCCCGACATTATACGCGACCTCTATAACTTCTGCGAGCGTTCAAAAGAGTGGGCAGAGATTCCCTGTGTCCAGTCTTTCTCTTTACTCCGGGAACACCCTCGTCTCTGCCTCCGGTGTAAACCGGTTCACCGCCTCGTGGCCACAAAGGGCCTCTCTCTCCCACCAACGCCGCCACCCCCCTCTTTAGTCTCTAACCCACCTCCCTCTTCTGTCTCTGACTTTGACCCAGCAGATGAACCTCCTCCCTATCGACAACCCCACCCACCCCCGCAGCCTCCTCCCCCGTCCGCCCCCACCATCCCTAATCTTTACCCACCCTTCCTCCAGTTCCTGCCATCCTGTGCAGTCCTCCTGTTACCCGCTCCAAAACAGCCCCAGACACTCGTGCTCCTCTTCACGAAGTGGCAGGTGCTGAAGGCATTGTCCGAGTTCATGTCCCATTCTCTATCTTGGACCTAACCCAAGTAGAAAAACGCCTCGTGTACTTTACAACTAACCCAACCACCTATATCAAGGAATTCCAATACCTCCTCCAAGCCTATAGCCTCACCTTTCACGACATCTTCATGGTTCTCTCCGATACCCTACTCCCCAAAGAGCACAGAAGAGTGTGGGAACAGGCTAGAAAATATGCAGATGAGGTTCATCGAACCTCCCCAGAACACTCCTTCAGGGCAATGGCAGTCCCGGACCAGGACCCTGGCTGGGACTATAACTCCCCCAATGGCCTTGGTGCCAGAGGTCAGTTCTCTACCTGTCTTGTTTCTGGGTTAAGGCGGGCAGTGCAAAAGGTTGTTAATTTTGAAAAACTCCAGAAAGTGGTCCAAGACAAAAATGAAAACCCTTCCTCCTTCCTTGATCGCCTTACCAAGGCCCTCCAACAATTTACTAATTTGGACCCAGAAATCCCAGACGGCCGTCAACTTCTTATGACTTATTTCTTCTCCCAAAGCTACCCTGACATTAAAGTTAAATTTTAAAAGCTAGACCAAATTTTAAAAGCTTACACCCCAAAATGAGGTTTTGGCTGCCGCCTTCAAGGTATACCACAACCAGTATGAAAAGGCTAAGCGGCAAAAATACCAAATGCTGGCTCAGGCTCTCCGCAGGACAGACACCAGCCCTTGCAGCGGTAGAGGAGGCGTCCAGAACAAACGCGACACTCCAGGGCCCTGTTTCAAATGCAACAAGGAGGGACAATGGGTGCGAGCCTGCCCTAACCCTAAACCTCCAAAAACCATGCCTCAAATGCAATCTTCCAGGACATTGGGCGGTGGACTACCCCAGCCCCCAGAGAGGAGCAGGGTCAGCCCCCAACTCCACCCTGGACCTACTAGGCATGCCCATTTTGGAATGACGGGGCCCTGGGTTTCCCCTCCCGACGCATATCTCAAATGCTCGGGAGCCTAGGGTCAAAATTATGGTTGACGGATGTCCCATTCTCTTCCTGCTAGACACTGGAGCCACCCTTTCTGTCCTGCAGGAGTTCTGGGGACCAACCTCACCATCCCGGTCCCCGGTAGTCAGGGTAGGGGGCCAAACCTTCATCCCACGCACAACTCCTACACTAACGTGCATATTTGCTAGTGTCCCATTTACCCACTCCTTCCTGGTCATGCCTCAGTTCCCTATACCCCTTATGGGTAGGGACATCCTGGCCAAATTTCAGGCATCCATCACCTTCAACCCCAGCGCTGCCCTCACCAACCCACTACCAACAACTTCCCTACTTCTCCTTTTGGCTTCTAGTCCCTGGCCTCCCTCTCCACAACCCGCTTTGCTCCCTCCCCTACTCGCCTTGGCAGTTAACCCACTAGTCTGGGACATCCACACCCCTTCATTAGCCCAGTGTCCGCCCATCCACATCCAGTTAAAAGACCCGTACACTCACCTCAGTCAGCCACAATACCCTCTCCCAAGGGCCAGTCTGCTAGGTCTGCAGCCTGTCATAAACACCCTACTATGCAAGGGATACTTAAGGCCCATCAACTCTCCGTACAATACTCCCATCTTGGCCGTAAAAACGCCTGATGGAACCTATCGGTTAGTCCAAGACCTTGGACTCATAAATGCAGCCGTTCTCCCCATTCACCCACTGGTTCTCAACCCTTATACCATCCTGTCTACCATTCCTCCAACGGCAACTCACTTTTCAGTCATAGACCTCAGAGATGCATTCTTTACCATTCCCTTGGCAGCTGACTCCCAGGACATTTTCGCATTTACATGGACTGACCCTACTTCCCGTCACTCCCAACAGCTTACATGGATGGTCTTCCCACAGGGATTTCGGGACAGTCCCCATCTGTTTGGCCAGGCTCTAGCGGCCGACCTTGAACTCCTGTCACTCCCCAAATCTGCTCTCATCCAGGATGTAGTTGACCTTCTCTTATGCAGCCCCTCCATAACTGACTACTGACTCTCACACAGACACTGTCCTGCTTCTCAACTTTCTAGCACAAAGGGGATACTGAGTTTCCCCCCACAAAGCTCAGCTCTCCAAAACACAAGTCACCTACCTTGGTGTAGCCATTTCACACCAACAAAAGGCCATGACAACCAGCCGCAAGTCTGTTATTCAGTCTCTCCCGGTACTCAAAACAAAAGAAAAAATCCAGTCATTCCTGGGGTTGGCAAGATACTTCCGAGCCTGGATCCCCAATTTCACCCTTCTTGCCAAGCCACTCTATGACCTGGCTAAAGGTGACCCTAAGGAACCATTACTCTCCCTCTCAGCCGTTAGGCAGCCTTTCACCGCCCTCCAACAGGCTCTCCTCCAGGCTTCTGCCCTACAACTACCAAATGTTCACCGACCTTTTACCTTATACGTCCACGAAAACAAGGGCGCAGCACTAGGAGTTCTAGGCCAATTCAGTGGACAAACATTTGCTCCTGCAGCCTATCTCTCAAAACAGCTTGACCACGCAGTTCAGGGATGGGCCCCATGCCTGCGGGCCCTGTCTGCCGCCCACTTGCTCGTGTGCGAATCCAAAAAACTCACGTTTGGAGCACCTATCACCATTACTTCGCCCCACCATCTACATCACCTCCTAGGATATAAGGGTCTCAAAACACTCCCTCTCAGTTGGGACCTATCCCTTCTGGTTTTCTTTGTCCAAGACCCTTCTGTCTCCTTCCAAACTTGCACACCCCTTCACCCAGCCACATTGCTCCCTTCCTCTCCTGTCAACACCCCAACACATGAGTGCATCGAAGTCCTCGAGTCCCTACTCCCCTGTCCAGTACACATTCAGGAAGGAACTTTATCTGAGCCCTCCTTTGTTTGGTTCACAGATGGAAGCTCATATATACATGAGGAGTCTCGTGTGGCAGCATACGCCATCACCTCTGCCACTGACATCATCGAGGCTAATCCCCTCCTGCCCAACACCAATAACCAACAAGCAGAACTCACAGCAGTCACTCGAGCATTCCAACTGGCGGCAGGACACTCCCTATCGCTTTACACCGACTCCAAATATGTCTTTCACATTTTGGTTTCACACTCAGCCATTTGGCAAGAACGGGGTTGTTAACCACCAAAGGGTCGGCCATCATAAATGCTAAGCTCATTTCTGACCTCCTTCAAGCCTCCTTGCTTCCCAGGGCCATAGGCATCTCACACTGTAAAGCCCACCAGGTCGATTCATCTTTTATCACCAAAGGAAACGCACGAACCAACAGGGCGGCTCACCAAACGGCTCTAAAACCCCTTCCTACCATACTCGTCAACACCTCCTCCCCATCAGCCGAACATACAGATGAAGTTCCACAATTGTCCAATCTCATTCCCTACCTACACTCAATTCTCCACCCAAACACAGCGGCTCTCACTTCATTTCTTAAAACCTTCTTCCACCTTACTCCTGAACATACAAAACTCATACACACCCTTTCCTCTCAATGCTCTACTTGCCACCGAACAAATTCTAATACCCCTTAAAGCCCAGAACGTTCCCCACTCACCAGGCTAGGGAGAGCTCCCTGGGTCAGACTGGCAAGTAGACTTCACTGTCATGCCCCCCGTCCGTAACACCAAATACCTTCTGGTCCTGGTTGACACCTTCTCTGGGTGGGTCGAGGCTTATCCCACCTCAAATAAGTGGGCTGCTGTGGTGGGATCTATCTTAGCCAACCACATCATCCCTTAGTTCGGGGTCCCCTTCTCCATTCAGTCAGATAATGGGCCTGAATTCACCTCACAAGTCGTTCAGTCTCTAACAGCGGCCCTCAACATCAAATGGCACTTTCACATTCCCTATCACTCACAATCATCAGGAAAGGTTGAACAAACTAACCGCACACTAAAGGATATCCTCACCAAACTCTCTCTTGAACTCCATCAGGATTGGGTCTCCCTCCTTCCCCTAGCTCTCTTCTGCGTTCGCATCCTCCCTAAAAGGCCCACTCAGCTTTCACCCTTCGAGGTCCTATATGGCAGACCTACACTTCCTCCTGGCGTTCCAACCTCTCCACCTCACATCCCTCTTCATATAACCTACCCCCTCCTGTCCTTCATCCGTTTCAATATCTGGCAATCTCAAGATCTCCTTTCTCCCGCTCCCACAGAAACACATGATCCAAAGCCTCTCACCCCGGAACAATGGGTTTTCCTCTTGGACCCAGAAACCAGAACTTGCTTACAACCGAAATGGCAAGGACCCTTCCAAATAGTCCTCTCCACCCCCATGGCAACCAGGTTGCTCATAACCAAAGGACAGCTCAGTCCCTGGATTCACACTTCTCGCCTCAAACCAGCTAAATTGCCTCCCTTTACCCCTTCCTCCACAGAGCCGCCGACCTATTCTTGCTCCACAATTCCAGGCCAGCCTCTCAAACTTCGAGTATCCCATGTTGCTCGCTCCCTCTCCCTGCCCGTCATCCAAGAAAATCCCACATAATTATAAGACGTGAAGATTGCCGCCTGCACTCAACAACTACCCTCTGCCAAATGGTCGTCAATTTCGTTCTTCCCTTACTAATAGTACTGCCTTTCTTCCTACTCCTTCTTTTCCTCCTACTTTCACATTGCTGTACATAGTGCTGCTCCTTGGCGCGGGATGCTCAATCCCCTCCTCTGCTCACTATCAATAAGACCCAACATGATCATCGCCTTCCTCCCTGCCGTCATTTTTCAAACCAAGCCCACTACCCTGTCCGTCCACCATTATCGGTTCACCATCCGCGGACTTTACACGGTCAGCGGGATAAAAACAGTCAAGGACTTAGACAGAAAAACGTGCCCCATAAACAATTGCTCAAAACCTATTTCCCTCAACTTAAAGCCCTCAATAAGCTTGCACAATGCTAATCACTCCTTTCTATGCTTACTAGAAGACCAAACCCAGGACTACTATAAATGGTGGCCTGATCAATATGGTGGCTATCCCTATTGGTCAGGCAGAATTCACTATGCTGACGGATCCATCAGCAGAGCAAAATGGAGGGGGGCAAGCTTCCTTGTCCGCCACTACATAGGAACTCCGGGGCGCAGAGGCCGCTTCTCCCACTTCTCTTTTGACATCCCTAACCCGACTGCTAACCTCTGGAAAGACCTCATATATGTAGCTGTCTACCCAAATGAATGGTACGCCCATCCCACCAGGCGCCTATCCATCGCTCACTCCACCTTTACCCCTTCCATCACGGTATCAGTGGTGGAGCACATAAAAACCGGAGAACAACAGCTCCTGGCAGCAGTAGACCCATTGCCCCTTCCTCAGAAGGCCACTTCTCCTTACAACCCTCCCAACATTTCCCTTCATGGTTTACCATAATAGGCCACACCCTCTGCTTCTTAAACCAATCCTTCCCTTCTCTTCCTTCTTTGCAGTGTTTTCTTTGTGCCTCATTACAACGAACTTTGCTGGCTGCCATTCTGCTTCCTGCCTCACCCCACAGTAATAGTACCCTCAACCTGTCTTCCACTGGAGAGGCCATTGCCGGAGACCAGCTTCAGCCGGGTTCAGGGTACCCCAAAGGTGGAGATGACATCGGTGATTGGGGGAAGAAGAAAGAAAGAAAGAGACTGGACTCCAATCTAGTGCAGAAGCGAATGAGTGGTATTGGAAATTACAATGGGTCTTTTATACACAAAGTCAGATGTGGGAGGGGCATCCCCCACCCACCAGAAACCCTAATTCATGAAAATTTAATCAATGATTGCATTTAAACCCTTTTCATATGATAATCTTAAAATCCCATAACAAAGGATAACCTAATCTGTGACTGACATATTCTGTAAACCTTTTTCATCCTAAGCTGATTAGTTTATGCCAAGTTAAACAATTCTATAGAAGCTTAAGTATTTACTTTACAAATGAAAGTGGGCCATCCCAGAATGTTTGGAATGTGGCCCAGTCCAAAGTTCACAGTGGGCTACCTGCAAGTAACCCAGCCACATTCTTTCAACAAAATGGCTGTCTTCTAAAACTATATTCTACAATTTACACCTCAATAAATCCTAAGATCATAACCCAGAAGCCTGTGACCAATACTAAGGCTCTTAGATGTGACACGAGTTTTAATTATAAGTTGTGTGAAAGCCAAAACTGCAGTTTGTGGAAAAATGGGAGCAATGAGCTTCTAAAGTTAGCTTGTGTTCATCCCAATCTCAGAGTTTTTATGTTTTGCGCTCACAGGAGCTTAATCTGGTTAGTGCTGAATAGAAAGGGGGAGGAAATGGGGTCAATAGCTCCCGAACGCATCCTAGTGGTCTCAGGGTCAACGGCCCTTCCTGATCCCTAACGCTCAGTGGACCTCTGTGGCCGGCTCCCAACAGGCCATCACCAAACCTCACATTCCACTTTGGGAAGTGGCATCCAACTCCTCTTACCTCTGTATTGGTCTACCCAGCATCCCCACTCTCTATTCAAATAACCTTCTCTGTTCAACCACCATAAACTCTACAAATGGGCACTTCCTCCCACCCGGCCTCTTCTTATGGTGCAACAGCACTCTCCTCTCCCAAACTTCCAATCTCACCTCTACCTGTATAGTTGTTACACTGATCACACAGCTCTCTCTTTACTCCACTGCCGACCTCCAGGCCCTCTAACTCCCAAACACCAACACAAGAGGGCTGTCTTCCTTGTCATGGTAGGATTGTCCCTAGTTTCCGCAGTAACCTCCATAGGTCTATCAGGAGGGGCTCTCAGCTACTCACTATGGGCCATGGAAGACTTACAAAACAAAATCCAATTAGCTTTAGACACCACCTCCGATTCTCTCCAATCATTACAAAGACAAATAACAAGCATAGCACAAGTAGCCCTCCAAAACTGTGGGACTCTAGATCTCCTAACAGCTGAAAAGGGAGGCACTTGTCTTTTCCTCCAAGAGGAGTGCTGTTATTACATTAACAAGTCAGGAGTCATTGAGCAAAACATTAATAAATTACAACACCTCTTCTCACAACTCCAAGGGGCAAAGTCTTCACAAATCGGCAGCCTATTACAAAACTCCCTACTCACCTGACTTTTGCCTATCATCACACCTGTCATTCTCATTTTTGGTCTGTGCTCCTTTCTCCTGTGTATCATCAAGTTTCTCCAGTCACAACTTTTAAAAATCTCTAATCAAAGCATTAATCGGCTTCTCCTATAGAATTATGACCTCCTGCCCACAGAAGATCCAGGTCTTGACTGTCCCAACCCTACAAACCTCTAACCTTGTCTTCTCATTTCAGACATGCTCGTCTCAAAGTTTACCCCCTACTATCTACCACTCAGATTCTCAGCATGTTTCTTGATCACCTTCTTCATGACAGCTGGCTCCTCCCTTCCCTGTGTCCACTTGAAGACTGGCCGGACCAGCTTGCTGTTTTCCACTTACAAGTCACCTTCCAGGACTTCCACCCAAATGAAATTTTTTCTTTTGGTGCCTACTTGTGGGGTCTCATGTGGCTTGTGCTTTCACCCACCTCACCCACCAATGCCCATTGACTGAATTGCATGCTTGCTCAGATGCTCTTGCTGGCTGCCTGTGCTCCTGCTCTGTTCAGAGCAGGAGCACAGGCAGCCAGCAAGAGCATCTGAGCAAGCATGATGAGCAGGGAAGCCAAGAATGATCTGAAGCCTTGGGGAGGGCTAGGCATTCCTAGAAGCAGGGCATGGGCTTCAGCTCGACTTGTTGTTGGAGGGCCACAGACCCCAGAGCTTATGGTGCTGTGTGGCTATGTGGCTCACACGGCTGCCTCCCCTCCGACTGCCTGCTTTGCCCTGGTTCTGAGTCCCTAGCCTGCTCTGCCTGCACCTAAGGACCCAGCCAGTAACCCACAGGCACAATAATGACCTGCAAGGCCGCACAGTATCCCTGGAAGACAGGGTGGCCACCACACTCATCCCATTGATGATTCTAAGCAGCCCAGCACCTCAGGAGGGTCCCAGAAGATGTACCCTGGCACCAAGGGTGGTCAAGATTCTGATAAAACGTAAAAATCACCTGGGAATCCTGTTGAAGTGCAGGGTCTGATTCAGAGGGTTGAGGTGGGATCTGAGACTATCTGACCAGCTCCCACATGAAGCCAACCCTTCTAGTGCAAGGAACATAGTCTGGTGGCAAAGATCCAATGTAGTTTACCGACAAATGAGGAAGGTGGCTAGAGAAAGAGTGGTTTGTGCTGGGTGACAGAACAGAAGGCACATTTGAGGCTAATGATCCAGTATGCGTGCAGCTGTTTTGTCAAAAATCAGTCACCTCCTTAAGCCTTGACCTTCCTGACCTTCCATCCTGTGTTTGCTGGGTCCTCGTCATTCAGTCTTAGCAAGAATCCCACAAAGTCAGTTTAGTAAGATTCTTCCCCTGCCCCCTTGCTATCTAATCATGTCATTCATCCCTTTGAATAATTCTTTTTTGACCTGCCTTAGGAAGAATTCTGTTAGGCCATTTTGGCAGAATACCCCACCCTAGATGTCTCTTGTTTGCTATTTTCCGTCTACGGACCCCCTCGACTTGTTGATTATAACACTTTATCTGTCTTTGCTGTATTTAGAGTTGGGCTCAATCTCTCTTCCTTAATACAATAGTTCTGAATAAAGTCTTCCTTACTGTTCAGTATGCACCAGAGTCATTTCTTCTTTAATGAAGGAATGAGGGGAACCTCTCTGCTGGGCAACATTTCTTATATTTTGTCACACATTGAATACAGGACAGAACCGTGTCCTGAGGACAATGGAAACTTAGCATTTGAGACCCTCCCAGACTCAGTCCTGTGTCTCTACCTTTGGCTGATTTTGATCTGTGTTCTTTCCCTGGGATGAACTGTAACTGCATAATAACAATTTTCAGTGAGTTGTGTGAGTCCTTCTCGTGAATTATCAAACCTGAGTGTGGTTTTGGAAACCCCATCAAATTTGCTGTTGGTGTCAAGAGTAAGGAAGCCTTCAGACTTAGCAGTTTGGCTAACTCTGAGTACGTAGAATCAAAACGAAACCCTCAGAGCAAGAAGGGATCACTTTGCCTAGCTTTGCTTTTATCCAGTGCCTGATGCCCTTTGAGCTTCTGACCGAAGGTTGCTGGGTCCAGTTGCTGCCCCAGTTGACTGGGAAGTGGGAGACTTGACTTTAATCCTGGCTCCATGTGAACTCTCCACCCACCCTACCAACTCCTGACCTGCCACCTGGCACCCCCAACCCTCAGAGCAGACTCTCAGCCATCACCAGCCTAAGTCCAGGAGGACAGCTTGAGGCAAGCTCCAGACCAGCCTGGATTATTTAGTGAGAACTTGTCACTACAAAAAAATAAATTAGCTAGTCATAGTGGTCACACCTGTAGCCCCAGTTACTTGGTGGCTGAGGTGGGAGGATTACTTGGGTAATTTTTTTAGAGTGAGAATTCATCTCTAAAAAAATTTAAAAATTAAAAAAAGAACTATTTGTATGAATTGCTAAGCCTGAAAAGACTTGAATTTGGACAGTATTGTAGAGGAAATATTTTCCTCTGTAGGAGGAACTTATGAGTCTCCTCAGAACCCCTCAAATTACACAAAATTGGCAGCCACCAGTTCTGACTTCATCACTAAGCCATACTGCTTTCCCGTTGGCAAGGGCTACTCACTATAGAAGAGGATTCCAACTGGGTGTGGTGGCTCATGCCTGTAATCCCTTGTAATCTTTTACAAGGCGTATTTGAGAGCATTAGCTCAGGCCCTGTCTGAGGCAGTCCTACCTGGTAGCAGGTGCTTGTGATGGGCAGCACAGGGCAAGTGCCCTAACACAGCAAGGGGCAGAGAGTCTCCACTGGAATGGACAGGTCTCAGGTAGAGGGGATGAGAGGGACCTAGTATGTGGCTGGCACTGGCCGGGACATGTACATCTGTTGTATTTGGTTGCCATAACAGCACAAGGAAATATTCTCATGTAACAGGTGAGATGAGGAGCTCAATGGGATATGGCAAAGGCCAGACAGGGTGAAGTTCAGTGGGACTCTGAGTCACTCTTCCACTGAGTCACACAGAGCAGTCGGTTGATCACAGGGCAAGAGTTGGAGGAGCTGGACTCTGTTGGAGAGGTCAAAAGTCAGGACTGCTGGTCTACCTCCTCTCCCCACCTCCTCTTCTCTCCTCCTTTGCCGCTGTTCCCACTTCCCTGTGGCAGTTCTGGACCCACTTGAGTCATTTGCTAGGCGGCAGAGGTCAGGAGGAAGTGAGCAGTTGGGCCACGCCACCCTGGGAAGGGTCCCTCACAGACCCCAGTGTCAAGTGACTCCACGTGGTCTCCGTTGGAGCAGGGGCCACCTCATCAACCTCCTTCTCAGTTCTTGATCCTTTGCAGGTTAACTCAGCTTTGGACATGCCACCCTGATACTAGAGCCTAGTAAGCAAAGACTATGCCCCACTCCCTTCGATATGCCAAAAAATGTATTCATGTGTATGTGCTCATTGCGAATGACTTCTCTCATTCCAAAATGATGTCTTGCACCCTGTGCCCAAGCCTCCATCATGGTGAATGTACTGGCACTGCCATGGAGAGCTTGTGTTTTCCTTGCTTCTGCAAGATCCTTCATCCTGCAGGAACCTGGATCCTGCCAGATGTTGGTCCTGTCCCTGTCATGGGATGTTGAATTCTCCCAGTGCTGTCCAGACCCCCTGTGGTCCTCCCCTAGATGTTTGACTTTATATTGTTTATAATTTGTTTGTTTGTTTGTTTTAGTTGGGGGTCTCACTCTGTCACCCAGGCTGGAGTGCCGTCGCATGTTCAGGTCTCATCGCAGCCTCAACCTCCTGGGTTCAGGTGATCCTTCTACCTCAGCCTCTCAAGTAGCTGAGACTATAGGTGTACACCACTAGGCCTGGCTAATTTCTTTGATTTTTTTTTGAGACAATGTCTCGTACTTTGTCCAGACTGGGTTCAAATCCTGGGCTCAAGAAACCCTTCAGCCTCAGCCTCCCAAAGTGTTGGGATTATAGCATGGGCTACTGCCCCTAGTCTATTTCGGATTCTTTATGTAAATCACAGTACAAAGAACATTCTTCTTGCATGAAACTTTGCCCACATTTGAGATTATTTCCTTAGGATGTTTCTAGAAGTAGAATGACCGGGCCAGACGGTCTCAACATCTAACAATTTTTTTCCTACCTAGAGCCACACTGCTATGCAAATAAATTGCACTGATTTACACTCACACTAGCAGTGCATTCTTTCTGTCTTACCCTGGTTACCTTAATAAACAGAAAACCAGGACCAGGTGTGGTGGCTCATGCCTCTAATTCCAGCACTTTTGGAGGCAGAGGCGAGAAGATTGCCTGAGTCCAGTTCGAGACCAGCATGGGCAACTTGGCAACACTTTGTCTCGACAACAAATTTATAAAACAATTAGCCAGGCATGATAGCACACGCCTGTGCTTTCAGCTATTTGGATGACTGAGGCTGAAGGATCTTCTGAGCCCAGCAGGTTGAGGCTGTAGTGGCTGTGATCACGCCACTGTACTCCAGCTTGGGAGACAAAGTGAGACTCCAACTCAAAAAGAAAAAATTGCAGAGAAAGAAAAAGAAAACTAGACCTTTATACAGAGACAAATCATTTTAGTTCTGCTTGTGATTATCTTGCCTTGAGAGATGATGAAAGAAAGCAAATGTTGGTTATGTTTAGGCATTATTTTAAAAAAACCAAATGAACATTTATCGACTACTCCTCCTGAGACCCAATTAAAATGATAGTCAAGGCATTTATAGGTATAATGATAGCTAATGATGATAGTGCCTAACCTTTGTGGACCTGACTCTGCACTAGTACTTGCTCTGAGATTTTTATAAATAACTCACAGTCTTCTTCCAGTAACCTTTGAAGTGCGTGCCATTTGCATCCCGTGTACAGATCTGAAAACTGAAATAGATGTTAAGTGACTTGCCCAAGGTGAGAAATCTAGTGAGAGGTAAAGACCGGGCTCAACCCAGACAGATGGATTCAAGACCTGCACACTGCTCTTCCCCTTGATGGCGGTGAAAAATGAAATGAGGCTAACAGGAGACTTCAGTGGATGTTAGCAAGACAGCACTGGAGGAGGAAGTGCTGGTAGAATAAAGGGAGAAAGGAGCTGCCAGCCACAGAAACAAGAAAGACAGAAAGCCAAGAAGATGGCCTCAGAGAGGGGATAAGCTCACCAAGCCCAACCCTATCTACCCAGATGGAGAAAATCAGAGAGTTCATGACTGAATCCAAAGTCCCCAGGAAACATATCTTTGTATTCTGGAACTCAGGGGGTTCCCATTCAATTACCCAATAGGGAAGCCTGCCAGTGGGCCTGCCCATATCCTTCAATGAGAATGGAACTAGGATCAGATATATAAGAAAGATGTAAACATGGGAAAGGGACTGAGAGACACAAATAAAAAATGAGTCCAGAAGAAATGAATACTTTTGAAAGTAGAAAACGATGTTTAAAACTCATGGGAAACGCGGGTGGCATGGTGCTTTGTGTCTGGATGATCCTGGAGCCGAAAGGACTCCGAGGAGGCTGAGTGAGGAGTTGCGGAGCCCCGGGACGCGGACAGTGCCCAGAGAACAAGGAAAGTTTGACTATTGGATAAAAGAGTTTTACTCGAGGATCCTTGTTGATGGAGCAACCACTACATGGAACATCTCTTGTTTTGAGATAGAGGGAAAAGAGGGCTAAGAATTATAATGTTGAGGCACCGAGCAAGATGGCAATGGTATAGATGAACTGGTGAGATTCTCTGAACGTGAGTTCCCAAAAAGGCTATTACTTCTCTTCCCCCATCCCCCAGCCCACCACCAACCATGCTGGTGCCAGGCCGGGAACTTCGGTCCCACACAGGGCCAGATATTGCGCCCCCCCCACTGCTGCTGTTCTACTGCATGTGTGGGAGTCTCCGGTCCCAGCCCCCTCCAGATCCCTCCCCGGCTGCATTGTCTCCAGCCCGGCACCAAGCCGCCGGTCCACAGGGAAACTCTGGGCGCCCG
>JAPVLO010003298.1:0-23764 GCA_027257055.1 Cephalopachus bancanus
AATTCCACATGCCCAATACAGCATGTGACATATTATTATCCAGTAACTATCTATGTATGCATAAACTAAGAACGCCCACTATGCACCAGGCACTGAAGTAAAACTGTTATTGGCTTTTTATAACAATCAGACTTATACTTATTCAGAAAGTATGTAAATTAAAATATAGCTGTTTCCTGCTGATGGAAAGAAATTTTTTAAATGTATTCAAAATTTGAGTAAAAAGTGGATAAACAACTAACCAGTGTTTCTAAAAATTCTTGAACATTTACTGCATGGACATATAACTATGTCCATGCATTAACCTGTTTAAAAATGAATAAATAGCCGGGCTCGGTGGCTCAGCCTGTAATCCCGCGCCTTTGGGAGGCTGAGGTGAGTGAATTGCCTGAGCCCGTGGGTTCGAGACCCGCCTGACAGCGAGACCTCATCTCTACAATAAATAAAAAAATCAGCCGGGCGTGGTAGCGCATGCCTGTAATTCCAGCTACTCAGAAGGCTGAGGCGGAAGGATCGCCGGAGCCCAGCAGGTCGAGGCTGCGGTGGCTGGGAGCGGCCACTGCACTCCAGTCTGGGCGACAGAGTGAGACTCCAACACACACACAAAAAAATGAATAAATAAACTCATTAAGTCTATTTTTATATGCTTGAATATATTTGTGCATATTCACATAAAAATGTATATCCTTGGATATGCATAGACTATGCTTTGAAGTTTATAAGTAAACATTAGATATATATTCTCACAAATCTGTACTCATAGAAATGACCTACCTCCTCCTCCTCTTCATCACCTACACTGTTTGCCCTTCCCCATTCCCTGATTCAAGGCTTATTACCTATTTTCTCTAACCATCTTTTCTGATGTCACCCACATTGTCCACTGCTTTGGAGTTACTAGTCAGTGCTGGGAGGCCAGGTCATTTGGTGTTGGGCAGAGAGTTTAAAGTATTGGCCAACTATATACCATTAAATATTTAGTGAGCATCTTTCTAACATAGATTTTGATTTTTAATTTGTTTACATTAATGAGTAAGACTCAACCAATGACAGAACGTCGCTAATTTGTTGATGACTCTAGTGATGTTTTTGATGAATTGGACAATAGTTTTCAAATACAAAAAGAGTGGCTCCTCAATTTCATGTGCTATTTTATTCACAATGTAATGGCTACAGACACAAAGCACATTAAAGTTTAATTTGCATTATTAACATCTTCTACATAACTTCCTTAATTCAAGACAATCAACATAATACATTGAGACCTGATTTCTTATCTCCATGTGTGGTGTAAATTTCCCCACCATGGCTGATTTCAAACTATTAATGCAATGTCACTGATATATACCTGAGAAGAGATGAGCAGCATATCAATTCTGTAACATTTCCACAATGCAGATATAAAAGATGTAAATAACTTTAAGAAGAACATAGATAGTAGTCAAATATAATAAAACAACTAGAAAACAATCAGGTTGTATATTTCTATCTCTATTGTTAATATAATTTTATGGTAAGTTCACATAATTTAACTTTTAATCATTGTCTCTAGCAAGTTGGTATGAGCTACCTGCACCACGTTGCTGGTCTTGATCCTTTTCCCTCCACAGATTCGTGAAACCCTGAAACAGAACATAACCAGTCCATCACAAAGAGGACTTTGCCTTCTACGCTCCTCCTCCAGCTGACTCCCAGTACTAAATTAGGACCCAGTTTCCCTGACATTACCTTTCCTTTAAACTTCAGGTCTCGTCCTTAAACTTACAGTTTTAGTTTTCAGCCATTAATCATCATCTTTGGATGTGTTTTACCAGTGCAGAGACTCTAGTATACTTGGTGAGCTGTTCTTCTCTATGGTCTTAACCCTTTTCTTTGCAGGAGCAGTTCTTTTACTTGGCGGCAAAAGAATGTTAAGGTCTCTCTCTCTCTCTCAACTGTGCACTTTTATTTCACAATTTGCCCATGAAGAAATATCTCTGGATAAATTGTTTAAAGAATTATAAAGGGGCTCTTGATAACATTCTACTACCTGGATTTTAATGGGAAAGGAATGGAGAGGAAGGCAGGGGGAAAGAATGAATGGGAGGGTGGGAGAGGAGAGAGAGAGTGAGGATGGGAAGAAGGGAGGGAGAGAGGGAGAGGGAGAGAGAAATGGAGGAGGAAGGGAAGGGAAAAGAAGAGGGAGGGAGAGGGGAAAGAAAGGAAGGATGGAAGACAGGAGTGGGGGTGGAGAGAGAGAGAGAGACTGACTAGAAGTAGACTGGATGTCACTATTCCTGTATCTTGCAACATCATACTTCTAGATGTAAATTTTTTGTACGCAAATTCTTCTTTCTTTCTGAGTGAAAACTGCACTTTTTAATAAAGAATTGTGTAACTATGAGAATTAACTGTAAGAAACACTTAGAAAAGTTGTCCTTGCTATGCCTTAAGTACTGGAATCAGAGTGTCTTGATGTGAATCTCAACTCTTTCCTTTACTGACTGTGTGTTTCTAGGCAAGTTCATTAGCCTCTGAGTTTTAGGTTTCTTTACATGTACATGCAGCATAATTAACAGTACCTACATCATAATATTGTTCTAAGGATTAAAACTGATGTTGAAGCTGGGTGCAGTGGCTCACGCCTGTAATCCCAGCACTTTGGGAGACAGAGGCAAGAGGATTACCTGAGTTCAGGGGCTCGAGACCAGCCTGAGCAACATGGCGAGACCTCATCTCTACAAAAATAATACTGATAATAATAATAATAATAATAATAATAATAATAATAATAAACCATTTGAGTATGGTTGTGCATGCCTGTGGTTCCAGCTACTTGGAAGGCTGAGGCAGAAGGATCACCTGAGCCCAGCAGGTTGAAGCTGTGGTGGCTGCGAGCGAGCCACTGCACTCCAGCCTGGGTGACAGAGTGAGACTCCAACTTAAAAAAATAAATAAAACAAAACAAAAGCCGACGTTGAATCATAGTTAACCTCAAAAATATATATCTCATCCTAACAATGATAAATTTTGACTCCAGTGGCCAACATCTTGCCAATCTACTGTGTTGTTAGACTGTTTGTTTCCTGGGGCTAGCTAGACCATCACATTGTTAGATCAATATTTAATCTTTTCTAAGGATTTCTGTTTGTCCTATATATATGAATTAGGTTGCATTTAATTATTTCCCACTCCTATTTTCTGACCATAAAACTGTAGATGAGTAATAATGCCTAAATTATATCAATAAGCCTGTATCAATCTTTTATGGTCACACAATAGACAAGATTGACAATATTGCAATTCTACTATGTATAGCAGTCATTTCTCGTCTTCCTGGTAAACCTTGGAGGTGATTTGCTTTTTAAATCTCTAATGTACACATGAGTAAACAAGCTCAGAAGAGTTGCAGGGTTATGTCCAAAGTTTCAAAACCAGTAAGTGGTGATCAAGGATATTTATGGATGTAGATCCTATATTCTTCACCGTAATCCAAACTGCCTTGAGTTCTACCCCAGTGTACAAGGTGAATATGCACTGTCTTCTCAACAGGGCTATAGGATCATCGAAGGCAGAGAACATGATTAACATTCTTTTGTACCTCTGTACTCAATTTAATGTTAAACCCATAATAGGTATGCATGAAATACTTAGTGACTTGTTTATAGAAACTTAGTTTGTATTTAAAATTTGACATAATTTGACAAGGCTGAATCTGTAATGATATTACAGCTAGAGAAAGAATGTGTCAGTCAGAAGTTCTCTCCTGAGATCCAAGATGGTCACCAGGAAGTATCATCCTGCAGCACCTCTCTCATTGAACATAACAGGGAAGACACACCCACTTGCCAGTAAACTCAGGCAACTTAAGCAGTTTTGGACAGAGGAAGCACCCTGTATTGTGTTGAAGACTCTAGGAATACGTAGGGATGAAGAAGGAGAGAGCCCAGGTTTGCAAAGGATCTGCAGTCCTGCTTTGTACAATAAGAGGGGGGTGAGTGCTCCAGAAATGGTCTGGGACGGTTCCCCTCCTCTCAGCCTTGCATGGTCATTAGACTTATACAAGAGGAGACCTGGTTAGGGCACAGCAACAAGCTGCCAGAGCCCAAGTGGAGCTGGGAATTCATCCAAGCTCAGAATGCCTACAGTCATCCCCTGAGAGCACATTCCCTGCTGGTGGTGCCTGTCAGCGGCTCCCAGGCCAGGAAAGTTCACCTGCCAGTTACACTCATTCAGTGCCCACTGCCGGCATCTGGTGATGAGTTCCCCCACCAGAACAAGAAGGTCTACCTGCCAGCCTCATGTGTCCAAAGGGCGGGTCTTGCCATAACAGGGAATCTGCTACTTTTAAGTGCTGAGTTCAGCCTTTGACAGGGGAGGAGGAGTCATGGAAGTCACCTGGAGGCCCTGTCCTCCAGTGGAAATGGACAGTGCCAAAACTCCTGCAGTGCTCCCAGCTGCCAGAGGGCCCATCTCCCCTTCCATTCCCCCATAGACCTCACAACAAGGGTAGGAAAGCTGTCTAGCTAACCTGACCACAAGAAAAATTCTGCAGCAGAAAGTCACTTTGAGCTTGGAGCACTGCCCAGCAAGAGTGGCAGAGCAGAAGTAAATGCCCTTCTCTCTCCCTGTGTGAACTATTTTGAATGGCAGAAAAGCCCCTAGGGCAGCAAGACTGTATCTAGCTACAAAACAACAAAACAATAATAATAGAAGGAGAAGAGCTGCACCTCACAGATGAGGAAGAACCAACAGAAAAACACCAGCAATTCTCAAGGCCCTATAGAGGCATCACTTACAAAAGCAGCTCCCAGTCATCAAACAGTGGAAGCCACCCAGGATGACCTGTCCCTGGTGACAGACACAGAATTCAGACAATGGATGGCAAAGACAGTTAAGAAAAACCATGAGAAGTTGGAAGCAAAGATCACGCAAGCAAGAACCCCCCCCAAACAAACAAAGACATGGAAGCTAAACAACATGCTGCTACATGACTTTGGGATCAACACAGAAATCAAGACAGAAATAAGATTCCTGGAAACAAATGAAAGCAAAGACACAACATATCAAAATCTCTGGGATGCCATGAAATCAGTGATGCGAGGGAAGCTCATAACACTGCATGCTCAGACCAAGAAAATAGAGGTATTAGCCTGTAATCCCGTGCCTTGGGAGGCTGAGGTGAATGGATTGCCTGAGCCCGCGGGTTCGAGACCTGCCTGGACAACTTGGTGAGACCTCATCTCTATAATAAATCAAAAAGCACCCGGGTGTGGTAGGGAGCGCCTGTAATTCTGGCTACTCAGAAGGCTGAGGTGGAAGGATCGCCGGAGTCCGGCAGGTCGAGGCTGCGGTGGCCAGGAGCAGCCACTGCACTCCAGTCTGGGCAACAGAGTGAGATTCCAACTTAAAAAAAAAAAAAAGAACAGCCTAACGTCAACCTAAGGGAACTGGAAAGGCAAGAACAGTTAAATCCTAATTTCAGCAGAAAAATCCAGATTGCTAAGATAAAGTCACAACTGCAGGAAATAAAAGACAAAAATATCATAGAGAGGATCACCAAGATTAAAAAAAAAAAACAACAACAACAAAAAAAACTTGTTCTTTGAAAGGATAAATAAGATTGACAGACTCCTGGACAGATTGACTAAAAAAAGAGCGAAAGTTTGAATAAACACAGTTAGAAACAAAAAAGGTGATGTCACAAATGGCCCTGAATTCAAAATATTATCAGAGATTACTATGAACATTTGTATGCAAATAAACTAGACAATCTAGGGGAAATTGAGGATTTCCTGACATCATACAACCTCCCAAAGTTGAAACAAGAAAAAATTGATGCCCTAAATAGACCAATATAATTCAGGAAATCAACCCAGTTATAAGAAACCTCCCTGCCAAAAAAAGTCCTGGACCAGAAGGCTTCTCAGCTGAATTCTACAAGACATACAAGGAAGAGCTGATACCAATCTTACTGAAAGTATTTCAGGCAATCAAGAAGGACGGACTTCTCCCTAGCTCATTTTATGAAGCTAATATCATCCTGATACCCAAAACGGATAAAGATTCAACAAGAAAAGAGAATTACAGGCCAATTTCCCTGATGAACATAGATGCAAAATATTTCAACAAGAGTCTAGCAAATCATATCCGACAATGCATTTCAAGGATCATCTACCATGACCATGTGTGCTTCATTCCTGGGATGTAGGGCTGGTTCAACATTTGGAAGACCATAAACATAATACAGCACAATAACAGGTGTAAAACCACAAACCACATTATTGCCTCATTAGATGGAGATAGCATTTGAAAAATACAGCACCCCTTCTTCTTAAAAACCCTTGAACATCTAGGCATCGAAGGAACATTCCTCAAAACATTAAGTGCCATCTATGACAAACCTTCAGCCAACATTATGCTCCATGGGCATAAGCTGGAAGCATCCCCAAGAACAAGAACAAGACAAGGATGCCCATTCTCAACCCTCCTATTCAACAGAGTGCTGGAAGTCTTAGCCAGAGCAATCAGGCAAGAGAAAGAAATCAGGAGTATCCAAATAGGCAAAGAGGATGTTAAGTTATCCCTCTTTGTGGATGATATGACTCTATACCTAGAAAATCCCAGAAAGTCTGTCAAAAAAAAACTCCTCACACTGATAAACAGCTTTGGAAATGATTCAGGATACAAAATCAATGTGCAAAAGACAGTTGGATTTCTATGTACCAACAACAAGCAGGCTGGGAACCAAATAATCCCACTCACAATAGCCACACAAAAAAGAAAGAAATACCTCAACATCCACCTAACCAGAGAAGTGAAATACTTTTACAATAAAAACTACAAAATACTGCTCAAAAAAATTAAGGATGATGGAAAACATCCCATGCTCATGGATGGGAAGAATCAATATTGTCAAGATGTCCATCACACCCAAGGCAATCTACAGATTCAATGCAGTACCTGTCAAATTGACAACATCATTTTTCATAGATCTAGGAAAGACAATACGGAAATTCATATGGAAACAAAAAATCACGAACGGCCAAAGCAATCTTCAGCACAAGGAACCAAGCCTGAGGTATCACACTTCCAGACTTTAAACTATATTACAAGGCTATGGTAACCAAGATGGCATGGTATTGGTACAAGAATAGGTGCATAAACCAATGGAGCAGGATAGAGAATCTGGAAATAAAAACATGGTCCCTCAACCAACTCATCAATAACAACCACTGGAGAAAGAAGAACATATTTAGCAAATGGTGCTGGGAAAACTGACTGACCACATGCAGACGAATGAAACTGGACCACTACCTATCACCATATACAAAAATCAACTCAACGTGGATCAAAGACTTAAATGTAAAACTTCAAACTATAAGAATCTTAAAAGAAAATCTAGGAAACACACTTCTGGACATCAGAGTAAACAATGAATTCATTGCTTCATGACCAATTCCTCAAAAGCAATTGCAACAGAAGCTAAGATAGATAAATGAGACCTTACCAGACTGAAAAGCATTTTCATAGCAAAAGAAGCCATCAAGAAAGTAAAGGGACAGCCCACCGAATGGGAAAAAGTATTTGCAAGCTATGCATTTGACAAAGGCCTAACATCCGAAATCTACAAGGAACTCAAACAAATTTAAAGGAAAAAAAATCCCATTAAAAAGTGGGCAAAGGACATGAACAGACACTTCTCAAAACATGACATATAAGCAGCAAACAAACACACGAAAAAATTCTCATCTTCATTAATCTTCAGAGAAATGTAAGTCAAAACTACAATGAGATACCACCTACCACCTAACATTGGTAAGGACGGCTATCATTAATAAAATGACACCCGCACACGTATGTTTATTGCAACATTATTCACAATAGCAAAGACATGAACCCAATCCAGATGCCCATTGAAAATGGACTGGATAAGAAAAATGTGAAATATATACACAATGGAATATTATGCAGCCATTAAAAAAACCCCAAATTATGGCCTTCACAGTAACTTGGATGCAGCTGGAGCCCGTCATATTAAGTGAGCTATCTGGGAAACAAAGGTCTGAATACCACATGTTCTCACTCATAAGTGGGCCCTGAACACTAGTCACATTAGCACAAGTGTGGGACCAGCAGTCACCGGGCACTGCTAGGGGAGGAAGGGAGAGAGGGGAGCACGTGGCAACACACTGGGTACCTGGTCCACTACCAGGGAGAGAGAGGGCCAGCTAGAATCCCAAACTTAACCTTCATGCAACTACTTATGTAGTAAATTCCCACGTGTAACCCACAACTCTAAAATTAAAAAAATTTAAGTTTTCCTCACTAAAGTGTTTTTCTGCTCTCAGAAACTGTGCGAGTTGGTGAAGGAGACTTAAGGCAATAGCTATTTTATCAGATATTTGTTCCAGAAATTCAAGTATCTTTATATTATTTTATTTGCATTATCTTGTATGTAACTTTAAAATATTGCTTGCTATTAATTGTATGTATAAGATAAATAGTGCACTACGTTATTTACTTTCATTTATTTAATTCATTTGCAATGTGCTAAGCTCTTACCTTGTTATGATAATCCTCAAGTAGCATTGTTATTTTCATGCACTTGTTTATTTCTGTCTCTTTGAACTAGAATACAAGCTTTCATAGAGCAGGGAGAGTGTCAGTTTCTTTTACTGCTGAATCTCTAGCACCTAGAGGGATGACTAGTCATACTGAGTGAATAATAAGTACTTATTACACGAATGATTAGAACTATGAATCAGCCTGGGACACAAAGTCCATCCTAAACAGTACTCTTTTCTGAATTCTGAGTAGCAGGGAAAGTGGGTAAGTTAAGCTTCAGGGAGCTCCAGAGTTTAGTAAAGTCACTAACTGAGACTATAGGCTTCTTAATTCAAGCCAACCTGGGATGGAATTCTGCTTCTGTCACTTGAACGTTATGTGACATTAGGATTGTTTTAGAAGCACTCTTAGCCTGCTGCCTCCTCTGTATGGTTGGTGTATACACAAATGCTCTCATAAATGTATTTAAGAAGTATTTATTGAATGTCCTCTATGTGCCTAACACTGTCATGGGTGCTGGGAATGAAAAGAAGTAGACCAGGCACAATGGCTCACGCCTGTAGTCCTAGCACTCTGGGAGACTGAGGCAGGATAATCGCTTGAGACCAGAAGTGGGCAACATAGTGAGATTCTATCTCGATGCTAGCTAGCTAGCTAGATAGATAGGTGTGGTGGTGTGTGCCTGTAGTCCCAGCTACTCAGGAAGCTGAGGTGGGAGGATCGCTTGAGTCCAGGAGTTCAAGGCTACCGTGAGCCATGAACCATTGTACTCCAGCCTGGTGACTGAGCAAGACCCCATTTAAAAAATTTTTTAAAACAGGAATCAGCTGGATAAATGCATTCTCTTGCCTTTGGAAGCTCACAGTTGAGTGAATGAGACAGACAAGCCACCACTATTTATAGCACAATGAGATTGGGGCTCTGATAAATATATTATGGCTTGCCAGTGGTAGATGTAGCAACAGTATCTATTGCTGTTCACCTTCTTCTGGTCCTTCTGTCAATAAAGCTCATACCTTTCAAAGGCCTATAACCTGTCTCTTGAACTGTCTGTATATAACTTTTAATATAGCAGAAAGAGAGGAATTATTTCTGGCTCAGCTCTATCCAAGTGTAGCTCAAAACTTCAAAAAGAAACAGTCATGGCAAAATTCACAATGGAGCAAAATATACTATCTTCTGTGAAGATTCTCATCAACGTTGGCATATGACCAGTTTCCATAGACCTCTAGGATACAAGAAAGGATCTTCAAAATAAGCACTATCACTTTGGAGCAGAAGCAGCTGAGGCCTGATTCAGCTCTGCACAAGAAAAATGTGCTGAAGCTGCTCCGGCTGGACATGGTTCTGGAAGTTTCAGGGCACTGAAATGACTTCGACAGGGACCCTGTTCTTTGGGAGTTCACAAGCTAACAGAAAAGAAACATAAACAGATAATCTCAATGAGTGCAATTTTTTCTTTCCCAACCTACCCTGAGAGGTATTTATCAATACCTGCTCCCTCTGCTTTTTACAGATGAGGAAACAGGCTGAAAGTTGCCCAGTAACTTGGGTAGTAAGTGATGTTGCTGGGACTCACATCCAGGTTTGTCTGTGCCCAAAGCCAGACCTTATCCACCCACTATGACAACACTTCACTTTTATTATACTTGCTGAGATGTATCCGCACTTCCTTATGAGATATGCAATATTCTTCCAATAGGGTTCACACCTGAAAAATCTCAGCACCTGGCAGAGAATAACATCCCTATTAAGTGCTAGGTCAGATCTCAGAATTGCTGCTCTGAAGTCAACAGGTCAGGCTCAACTACTTCACATTATAGTGAGTTTTAAAGCCAAGGCTAGTATGATAGAAAGGAATAGCAGAGCCAAGGAAGTGTACCTTTCATTTCTGAATAACAACAGATGGCATTTTGTAGGCGTGAACTTGGAGTAAATTGCATGGAGCACTGAAGTCAGACTGACCTAGTGATTAAAATAAACCACATCACTTAGTGTCTCTGACTAAGCCTTTCTACAGCTTGCTCATACCCACCCACACCTCAGCCTGGTGTTTAGAAGCCTTCCTCTGTGTTTCCAGTGCCTGGTTTAACCCTTATCAGTGTTCTCATCAAAATGTTTGTTAATTACATTTCTGTATAACTGTGTGCCCACTAGACTAAAATCAACTTTAAAAGTGCTTGACTTGATTTCTCTCCATATTCAAAAAAATCCAGTGATGTTCAGTAAATGTTTATTGGGTGGCCCATCCCTCAGTAAAGGAAAGCTATTATCCTATCACTATATTCAAATTTCACTTTGACGGGGATTTGGGCCATTCATCCATACGCTATGTTTAGAACCTTCCACACCTTCCACTCCTGACTTATTTGCTTTTTGATGAATCTCAGTCAACTTGTTATTATTCTATTAACTGATCCAGCCTTAAGGTGTAAGCCCATTAGATGACTTACCCAGATAGAAACTATGTGGTATATAACGAGTCTCTAATAAACACTTGTTAGAAGAAAAAAAATTTTGAGTTAATGCAAGCCTACCAACTGCATTATCTTAGCTCAACGTTTAGGTTCATAGACATCATGGTAACAGAATTAAATTCTGATAGAATTAAAAATGTGAACCTAACGATTGGTGAAACTGTCAACATAAGAGAACATTTTTACACTCATAAGGAGATGATTTTCCTGGTTTTCCTCCTACTCTTTTGGCCACTCCTTTTCAATCAATTTGAATTAATCTTCTTCTTCGTGGTTGTTGTCTTCCTGCTGTGCCAGGCAAAGTCTTCTAAATTCATCACTTAAAATTGCATTTTTATGTTCTGTGTATGCATCAGCCTTATCCACTAGACTTTAGGAAATTCAGACTGAAATACAGCAAGCATTATCAAGTGTTTACTGAATTGATTGATATTTTGCTGTGCTACTCAAGGCAAAAGAAAACTCTCTTCCAATCTGGAACTAGTACAATAGGTGCCATAATTTGGCTGTCATGTGTTTGATGCCAAGTGCAATTTTCTATGACATGTGAGGTATTCAGGGAACAGGAAATTCTGATTCATTTTTCAGTGCCATCCTTCACCATAGTTAACAAAGTACACACCACAGGGCATAACTTGGCTGAGCATTTCTCAGAACTCAGTCATTTACTCAAAACTTTTAAGATTTTTGACAATTCTAGATACCACTGTGCTGGTTTTTTCTAATCCTTTCAGTGAAACTGAATGACTTTTAAGATTGAAATTCACTTAAAATAATTTATGTAACTATAAAAAATGGAAAATTAGGATGACAAATATAACTGAAAAATAAATATAATAAAAATATTTTAAAGTCGTTTTTACATTTTCATTGACATTTTTACTTTAAATTGTTTATTCATTTCATTCTTTTTACTAAAACAAAATAAGAAAAATGAAATGAATGGTTTTCCATACTACTAAACACTTCATATGTATTATCTCATCCAATCCTCATAAAACAACTCAGAATGCATAATACCATTTCTATTTTTTAAGATGAGTAAACTGAGACCTGAGAAGTTAGGAGACATGCACAAAGTGATAGAGCTGCTATACCACAGATTTAGGATGGACACCCACAGTCATATGATGCCAAGCCCACAAAGACTACTGAGTAGAGAGTTCTCAGCTTAGTTATCCACCAATGTTCACTACCATACAACTTTATGAAGTTTACATGCTCTCAATACTATTCACCAATTTTTCATTCCTGAGACTTCTCCCCAGATACTGTGACAAAATTTTCAGGACATCCAATGAGATGAAGTACTTTTTTTTCTTCCTGAAATGCAGTTATAATTTCTATCTTTAGGAGCATGAAAATTTGTACACTTCCTGGAGAGAAAAAAATCATTGCTTATAGTATCTTGCTGTTGTCCACATATTATGTCCTGAGGGGGACCCTTTATTGCAGAATTGGTTTCTGGTAGAAAGACTGCAAATCAGAAGCTTAGATTCTGTTTCCATAAAAACAGATGACAGAGGGGAAGCACATGGGGTGGCTTTTATTCTTGAGGAAACAAGAAGTCCATTTTATAGGCATGACTTTAGAGAGAGAAAAAAACCTTGGCAATTGCCAATAGAGGAAGATATCTGAGGGGATGACCAGAGATCGCTAGAGGAAATTTTATGGTGATTTTCGATGGAGTGTGTAATATTAATGCTCCTCCCCATCACCACACAAAGATTTTAATGTGACTGTGATATGCTGTATGTTTACTGCCAAATAAAATACATATTACTACTAAATTTTTAATGTCCAAGTAGCACTAAAATTATTGTGAATGTCACCTCTTTTCTGTGTTCCACACTTTTGAAAATTCTTACTTTCAGAAAGAGAAAAAGCTTTGAAATTAGACAGGCCTGGCCTGGAAAGTTGGATGTCAAGGTGGATAGAAAAGGTGAACACACAGTTAACAATCTTGTTTAAGCCGGGCTTGGTGGCTCAGCCTGTAATCCCTCGCTTTGGGAGGCTGAGGTGAGTGGATTGCCTAAGCCCACGGGTTTGAGACCTACCTGGGCAACTTGGTGAGACCTCATCTCTACAATAAATCAAAAATTAGCTGGGCATGGTAGCATGCGCCTATAGTTCCAGCTACTCGGAAGGCTGAAGCGGAAGGATCGCCCAAGCCTAGCAGGTCGAGGCTGCGGTGGCCGGGAGCGGCCACTGCACTCCAGTCTGGGCGACAGAGTGAGACTCCAACTCAAAAAAAAAAAAAATCTTGTTTATAATTAGACATTTTGCATTTCACAATCTGAGATAATTCCTCAGTTCTGAATTACAGCATCCTTTCCACAAAGCTGTGGAGTAGGCCATGGCATTGCTGATAAGATAGGCATCTTCCTGGCAACACCGTTTCCACTTGGATAATCTAGACTTACAGCTGGACCCAGTACTCCTATAATGTGCCAGGATCCTCTGAGTTTCCCCGAAGCCAAGAGGTTTGCAGTCCATCTTTCTAACTTTTTAATGAGTGTGGAAAAAGAAGCCAGTGCAGAAAATGGCAGTGACATTAGAAGCATCTTCTCAGAAAGTTCAGTACCTTATCCAATGTGAAAGGCTTGTCAACTGCATCTTCCCCTTTTTTCACTGCCCTCCATGTGAGGTTCAATCTCCAGAGAGAGCAGTCTCCAGAATTGGCTGTGACCAGAGAAAGGGTAAGGGAGAGGCCTGCCTCACAGCCAGATACTATTCCCAACCAGCAGAACTTTCATTCCAGGATTTCCCTGTGGACAGCCACCACTTACAGAATTCTTACAGCATTCTGTCCCTAGAAACTGGATCCTAATAATAGACCACACAGCATTTAGCTGATTTTAAGAAATTAGAAACAAGCAAATCCAGAAGAAGTGCAGGTTATATTACAGCCAGTGACACTATTGGGAAAGAGGGAAGTCAGTGTACTAGAAGCAGCACAGGGCTTTGAGGCAGAAAGATTTGGGGTTAAAAATGAACTTCAACACTAGATTGCTGTGTTTTCTTGAGTAAGTTGCTTAACATTCACTCATCTAAATTTTTTTTAATTTTAAAGATGTGAAGTACAATTCAGGGTTAGGTACAAATGTTCATTATGCGGGTACCCTTTTCTTTTCTTTTCTTTTCTTTTCTTTTTTTTTTTTGAGTTGGAGTCTCACTCTGTCACCCAGACTGGAGTGCAGTGGCCGCTCCCGGCCACCGCAGCCTCAACCTGCTGGGCTCCGGCGATCCTTCTGCCTCAGCCTTCCGAGTAACCGGAATTACAGGCGCTCGCTACCACGCCCGGCTAATTTTTTGATTTATTGTAGAGATGAGGTCTTGCCTGCCCAGGCGGGTCTCGAACCCGTGGGCTCAGGCAATCCACTCTCCTCAGCCTCCCAAAGGTGCGGGATTACAGACTGAGCCACCGAGCTGGCTTGGGTACCCTTTTCTTAAAGGAATGTGTATTGCGTACTTGCCATATGCCAGGAATTATTCTGTTAATTACTCATTAGACAAATGGAGATAATAATAGTGCCTACCTCCTAAACAAGTTCCCTACTGAGGCTACATAAATTAAAGGGGCCCATCTCTATTTTTCTAGCTCTTCTCATAGCTTTCTGGCTTTCCATCTCAGCAGAACTGTAATTATCTGTGTCTCTTTCTGTTCATTAGACTGTGAGCTATTTGAGCCTAGGACGAAATTTGAGTCATTATGTGTGCCCACAGTGCCTGGAATCTAGTGCTCTGGAGGTTTTAAGTAAACATTTATTCTATGAAGATTATGGAACATTATACACACCCAATAAAGTTCAGATGTTATTGTACTGACTATTTGCTATTGGTAATAATGTATGGTAAGCAAGTGATCATAGAACATCTATCGACTCAAATTTTCTTCACTAAGAGAAGAGCCTCTTGTATTTCAGCTCCATACTTCTCACAACTTCCAATGCCAGTATATTCTTGATTTTTTGACTACTTAATGTATCCTGGTATATCTGTCACTGTGATTTTCCTCACACTGGAACTGAACTGAGTAATTCACTGACAGCTTCCCAAATACAGAGTGGTTAGTATATGTAGGCATGCTAATTAAAATCCATTATTTTGTAGGTTAGAGGCACAAATATCATTCAGGCTTACATAGACATATTTGAGGGTGTGGACCCAATGATCAATGGAATTGTCAAGTATAGGTGAGCACTCTCATACTCACAAGAGATAGTTCTGCTGGTTTTTCTCCAACTTCTGTAGCAACATCTTCTCTGTCTAGTTCACTTGTTTCCTCTTCCTCTGTGCCCCTTCCTTCCACTTCCCTGTGTCTGTAGACAAGATAAGGATTATGTTTCTTTGGTCTTTATACACCTAGCATACAGGTAATTGGTTGAAACCTGATAGGCATCCTATTTGTTGAGTTAATTAATCTTAGCAATAACATTAATAGGAAGGAGAAATCCCTAGCACTGTGCGGAGTTAGAAAAGCAAGTGCCATCACTATTGGCAACAATGTGTTGCTTTGTGTATCAGGTGCCAGACTAATTCTCCTGGTGAGCTGTGAGGTACTGAAAAAGAAGAATTCTGACTCCTTTCACGAGACATTGCACATGGTAACTATCACAGTGCTCACCACATATTATGAATCAAGGCTTTTCCCAGATCTTGATCACCCATGTATCATCTTTAGGATTTATATGTCCAAATACCACCTCAATAATTATTTGATTAATATTTCCGTTACAATTACATGAACTTTTAATTTAAATACATTTTTAAAAGAAGCCCCACATCTTGATCAAGAATGGAAAATCAATATGCCATAAAATATAACTAAAAATTAATATAATGAAAAATAAACAGTTGCAAAATTCTTTAAAAATAACACAGGTACTAGATCTGAATATCACTACATTGTAAAACTAGTATATATTTTCTTTTGAGGGATGAGAAAGAAATTGTTTCCCTTTCTTGCTGCCTAAAGAAGATCCTTTATTTTAGTGCTGGCTCTTAGTATTAAGGAGCCCGCAGAAGAGGTTCAGAGAGAGCAAAATGTCCATGTCTGAGGAAATGGATAGGAGAGGGGCTGGAGAGACAATATAAGGTATTGGAAATTAACCCAACATAAACAAAACCTCCTCTGTCAGCCTGAAAATAGGTTTGCTGAAAATAGTGCAATTGGAGATTTCCAAACTCATCTTCCATGAGCAATGAAGTCCTGCATCTTTTTCTGAAGGACAGGAGTTCTTGTGCCATGGGCATAAACTAGAGCTGCTATAGCTGGGATTCAATCCATCTGATCACAATGAAGCCCTAATGTTTAACACTGCTTCTCCTGCTCTATCCGGACAGGAATCTTAGGGACTCACACATTCTTCTCCTGGTCCAAGAAAAGCCATTCACAAGGTGCCTATGTTAGTCACACATCAGTGTGAAGAAAACTCCTGGAGTTCTAGTCTATTTACTGGCCAGGGATGACAGGAATATAGAGTTGGGAGTAGGATCGTTGCCATTTCTATCTTATCCCTTTTGTCAACACAGCTAAGTCCTGGGTTTATTTTACATTTAGGTGCTTTGTGTTATGAGGACTTAAAATTGGCTGTAAATTATTCAAATCTACTGTCACTGGACAATAGCAGATGAAATCCACAATGAAGATGTTACCTCCAGTGGATATTGAAAGAAATGGTGCCACTCTGGATAGATTTTTTGGGATGCCGGCACTTTGGGTGACTCCTTTTTAGTGTGTCTGGAAAGGTTCTTTGAAATCGGAAGATAGCTGATTTTTGTCTCCAGGGATTCCAGGAAATGAACCCTTATATCAAAAGACACTTCAGTTAGAACACTTTTCTCTGCAATAAGAAAGAAGGGTGCTTAAAACAAGGAAGAAACAAATATTATTTTGTTTAGGGCCTTTGTTCATCTCCCCAAACAAGTCTACCTCTCAGTAAGCTCTGGGAAAAGTCAAGGATGGCATATTCTATGGAACATATAATAGTTATGTGGTGTGTCAAGTTGGGCAGGCTAAACTACATTTCTCAGAATTAACTTTCTATTATGTTTTCCAGTAAATGGGTTATTAGAGATAATTTCTTGTGAGAATTAGCAGAAGGGAAGTAACAGCCATTGTATGGCATATATACCCCCTTCCTGTTATTTAAACATTAATATAGGTGCTTCTGCCAAGGGATTTCACAGATATACTAGAATACCCTAATTTGTTGACTTTGAGTTATGAGAATTGTCTTGGGTGGGCCTGACTTAATCAATTAGAAGGTCTTAAAAGGGGTCTTAGACTTTCCTTGGGAAAAGAGAGGATTGGACCTGTAGAAACCCACTTCATCCCATACCTGGGGAAGTCCAGCCTGCTTGTGACCTTTGTTTCTTGATTTACTACTCTATGGACTTCAGACTTACCTAGCCAGCCCCCACAATTGTGTAAGCCAACCCCTTGAATATGTGTGTGTATGTGTATGTGCCCTACTGGTTTTGTTTATGTGATTGAACAGTGACCAAAAAAAAAAACCTTCAAAAAAACTAATGTGTGTGTGTGTTTAAATTATTTTTTTTAAAAAAAGAGACTGAGTGCAGTGGCTCACACCTGTAATTCCAGTACTTTGGGAGGCTAAAGCTGGAGGACTGATGGAACCCAAGAGTTTGAGACCAGCCTAAGCAACATATGGAGACCTCAACTCTACAAAATATCAAAAAATTAGCCAGGCATGGGGGCATGCTCCTGTAGTCCCAGCTACTCAGGAAGCTGAGGTAGAAGAATTGTCTGAGCTCAGGAGGTCAAGGCTGTGGTGAACCGTGGCCATGCCACTGCACTCAAATCTGGGCAACACAGAGATCCCGACTCAAAAAAAAAAGAAAAAAATAAAAAGAGAAAATAAAAAGAAGGCTGCCTTTTCCTGTGCGTCTCTTTTTAGGAGAAAGAAAATTATTTCCAGAAATCCCTTGCCCCAAAATAATATTCCCAATTGCATTTTTTCTGAGACTGAATAAGATCCTTGTCTATTTGGAATATTAACAATGTGCTTGTATCATTTTCCATCCACAAAAAGGTCAACTCCTTTATTTATGCCTTTCAAGCAGCCCTAATTTATGCTGGATGATAAAGAAATGGTGGGGACAAAATTTTTGTATTGATCTTTGGAACTCAAATCAGATAGAGTTTCCAAAAACCTGCCTGTTGGGCATCTTGTTAGATTCTAGGATGCAAAAATAAACAAGGTTTGTGTTGGGATTATGCTGTCTGCTAAGAGAAAACACAAAAGAAATTATAGCAAAGTGTCTATGTGCTCTCTGAGATACAAGAAATTCAGAGTGCTTTGAAAACACACAAAATGGAAATCCTGCCTAATTTTGGGTGGCCTCTTAAGAAAGATATTTATAAGTTGAAACCTGAAGGGACAACAGGTCGAGTGGGGAGGGCAAGTTTTCCATTTAATGAGAGCAGCAGATCTGAGGCTCTGAATGAGTCAAAGAGATTGGCTCACCTGAGGAACAGTTTTCTCTCCTATCTCTGATAACAGATATTGAACTTATTTGCTGACACAGCATCCTCTCCTTTCCATATACAGACTACATCATGAGAACCCTGTTTTAGTGATTTGAATCATGAGTTCCCTAACCAAGGAGTGAGAACTAGGTGGCTAGGGATCTGGGGTAGAATGGGGACTTTTTAACCTATATGTTTTGTTATTTGCTTATTGTTAAAATTCTGTGAAAGTATTATATAATTAAAAATAAAATAATCAATTATGTAATGAATTCAAATAGTAGCAAATTCCAAACATAACAAAATACACAAATAAAATGGGGGAACATATCATCCGCAATGTCATCATTCAGAGGTGCCCATAGCCAACCATTTGTGTGTGTTTGTGTATATTTCTAAACTTCTAACTATGTGTGTGCATGCACCCCACACACACACACGCATGCACACACACATGTATTTCTTTATTTCAAAAGCTGATTTTCTCATTTGACCTTAGAGGGTGAATATATTTTTTATATCAAATAATATGCTTGCATCATCATTTCTATTAATACCTCCATGATATTCAATTTCATTGATATAACATAATTCATTTAACCACTTCCCACTTTGACAAATTCTTAGGCTTTTTTCTGATTGTCTATGGTTACAGTGTTAATTCAAAAGAGCAAGGTACAGAATAGTGTGTGCTACCATTTAGGTAAAAATTGGTTGGGAATCTATTGATCAATCTACTTATTCACTTGGAAAGTTACTAAATTCTTTAACAAGATAATGTCACAAACTAGCTTTAAAAATACACAAAAATTCAAATTAATAGTCATTTATTGCTACAATAGTGTACTATAATATTTTACTAGAAATAGCATATAAAACCCTTTACACAGAGAAGACAACCCCCTTTAAAACCCTTTCACTCTCCTCCACCTCCACCCAGTCTTTGTCCATCACTCAAATAATTAAACAACAAAACAGGTTCTCCAACCTGTCCCTTTGCCCACAAGTGCCCTGTAGCCTCCTGTACTTTTTCCTCATGAATCACCTGTCATCAAAAATCACCACTCTAGGAGAGACAATCCTCTCCTGTACACACACTCTCCAGTGCCGAGGGACTGAGTGTTTTGAGGGTTCCAAGAAGTAGTACTGTGTTTTGCATATAGTAGAAATAATTAAGCCATCACATTATCACACAGGAAAATCCACCTCCCTTTTACACCCTGTGCACTCACCTCCTACTCTTTCCACCCTGGCTTTAAGAATAAATTTAGGACCCATTTTCCCCAATACTTCCCTTATCAGTAACCTGACAGTCATGACATTTTGTTTTCAGGAAGAACTTATTACAACCAATCATGTCTGTTTTCCAGAAAAGTTCTTAGGACTGCAGCCACTCTAGCATGCCAAGAGGACTTTTGGTCTTTGTGGTTTTAACTTAAACTCTGCTAGGGTAGCCATTTATTTCTTTTTTAATATTTTATTTTTAAAATGTGAGGTACAAATCAGGATTAGATATACAAGTGGGCATTGTACAGGTAAAGTTTGGGCCTCCCTTTGGCCCCCACTTTGCCTGGTTTGAGATCAGGTACCCTTATTGATGTTGTGTCCCTACCCTCGCCCTGGCAGTATCCCACTACTGCCAATCCCTTTCTTACAGTATTATAGTAAATGTTCAGGGTCCACTTATGAGTGAGAACATATGATACTCTGTTCTTTGTTTCTGAGATAGGTAATTGAGTATTATAGACTCTAAATTCACCCAAGTTGCAAGTTGCTGCAAAGTCCATATGTTTGTCCTTCTTTATGACTGAATAATAGTCCATCGTGTATATGTACCACGTTTTTTATTTTATTCAGTTCGGTTTTGATGGGCAGCATGGTTGATTCCATGTTTTTACTATTGTGAATAGTGCTGTGATAAACATGCATGTGCAGGTATCTTTTTTGTAAAATGATTTGAGTTCCTCTGGGTATACTCCCAGTAAGGGGATTGTTGGGTCATATGGAAGATCAATTTCTAACTCTTTTAGAAATCACTACACTGTTTTCCAAAGAGGTTGCACTAGTTTGCATTCCCAACAGCAGTGTAAAAGCATTCCCTTTTCTCCGCATCCTTGCCAACATCTGTTGTTGTTTTATTAACGGTGACCATTCTTACTGGCGTTAGGTGGTATCTCAATGTGGTTTTGATTTGCATTTATTTGATGGTGAGTGAGGCTGAGCACTTTTTCATGTCTCTGTTGGCTGCCTTTATATCTTCTTTTGAGAGGTGTCTATTTATGTCTTTTACCCACTTTTTAATAGGGCTGTTTGTTTTTTTCCTTTCAGCACATTTGAGTTCCTTGTAGATCCTGGAGGCTAGGCCTTTGTCAGATATACAGTTGGAAAATATTTTTTCCCTTTCTATGGGCTGTCTCCTCGCTCTCTTGATGGTTTCTTTTGCATTGCAGAAGCTCGTTAACTTGATGAGGTCCCACTTGTCTACCTTATTTCTTAAAGTATGGGCCTTTAGAGTTCTGAATAGGAAATGGTTGCCAGTTTCAATTTCCATAAGGGTGTCTCCTATGTTTTCTAAGATCTGTGTAGTTTGAGGTGTTACATTTAGTTCTTTGATCCATTTAAAGTTGATTTTTGTGTATGGTGATAGGTAGGGGCCCTGTTCAATCTTCTACATGTGGACAGTCAGTTTTCCAAGCACCATTTACTGAAGAGGTTCTCCTCTCCCCAGTGGTGGTTGTTGGAAACTTTGTCAAAGATGAGTTGGTTGAGAAATTGAGGTTTCGCTTCCAGAATCTCTATCGTGTTCCATATGCCTATTCTTATACCAACACCAGGTTATTCTGATTATTGTAGCCTTATAGTGAAGTTTAAAGTCTGGAAGTGTGATACCTTCCACATTGTTTCTTTTGCTAAGGATTGCTTTGGTGATTCGTAGTCATTTATGTTTTCACATGAATTTCTGTATTGTCATTTCCAGGTCTGAGAAGAATTATTTTGGTAGTTTAATGGGTATTGAATTGAATTTCTAGATTGCCTTGGTAGGATGGGCATCTTAACAATGTTGATTCTTCTTATCCATGAGCATGAGATATTTTTCCATTTGTTTGTCTTTGATTTCTTTGAGCAGTGTTTTGTAGTTTTCATTGTAAAGGTCTTTCACTTCTCTGGTTAGGAAGAAGCCAAGGTATTTCATTTTGTTTTGGTTTTTGTGTATGTGTGTGGCTATTGTGAATGGGATTGTACTTTTTATTTGGTTCTCTGCCTGCTTGTTGTTGGTGTATAAGAATGCGGCTCTCTTTTGTACATTTATTTTGTACCCTGAGATTTTGCCAAAGTCCTTTATCTGTGCAAGGAGTTTTTGACCGACTCTTGGATTCTCAAGGTATAGGATCATATCATCAGCAAAGAGGAATAACTTAACTTCCTCTTTTCCTATTAAGAGATCCCAGTTTCCTTCTCTTGTCTAATTGTTCTAGCTAGAACTTCCAACACAATGTTGAACAGGAGGGGTGAGAGTGGGCAGCCTTGTCTTGTTCCAGGTTTTAGGGGAAATGCTTCCAGTTTTTGTACCTTTAGCAATATGCTGGCTGTGGGTTTATCATAGATGGCACTTACTATTTTGAAGTATGTTCCTTCTGTGCCCAGGGATTTCAAGGATTTTTATCAAGAAGGGATGCTGGATTTTATCAAAAGCTGTTCCTGTATCTAATGATATAATCATAATCGTGTGGATCTTGTTTTTACATCTCTTGATGTGTTTAATTACATGCATGGTCTTGCAGAAGTTGAACCAGCCTCGCATCCTGGGGATGAAGCCTACTTGGTCATGGTGGATGATTTTGGAGATGTGCTGTTGGATCTAATTTGCTAGAATTTTGTTGAGAATTTTTGCATCTATGTTCATTAGGAATATTGGCCTGCAGTAATTCTCTCTCTCTCTCTCTCTCTCTCTCTCTCGGATCTTTACCTGATTTGGCTATCAGTGTGATGTTATCTTCGTAAAATGATTTGGGGAGAATTCCATCTTTCTAAATTGACTAGAAATCTTAAAATAGGATTGGTATCAGCTCCTCCTTGTACATTTTGTAGAATTCTACTGAAAAACCATCCAGTTCCAGGTTTTTTGTTGTAAGTAGTTTTCTTATGACAGAGTTAATTTCCTGGGTTGTTATTGGTCTATTTTGTGTCTCAATGTCTTCTTGCTTCATCCTTGGGAGGCTGTGTGATGGCAGATATTCTTCCATTTCATTTAGGTTATCAAGTTTGTTTCCATACAGATGTGCAGAGTAATCTCTAAAAATCTTTTGTATTTCTTCTGAGTCAGTTGTGATTTGATCTTTTGCATTTCTGATTGTGTATTTTGGGTCTTTTGCTCCCTTTTTCTTGGTCATTCTGGCTAGAGATCCATCAATCTTGTTTATTCTTTCAAAGAACCAGCTTTTTGTTTTGCTAATTTTTTCTGTGACATTTTTGGGCTTTTACTTTGGTGATCTAGATTCTTCTGCTAAAGTTAGGGTTTTGGTGGGCTTGTTTCTCCAGCTCCCTTAGGTGATATTTTTAGGCTGTTAACTTATGATCTTTCCATTTTCTTGATGTGTGTTTGTAGAGATACAAATTCACCTCTTGGAACTGCATTATTTTTTTTAAATTTTTTAATTTTTAGAGAAGTTTAATGCAAAGGTTTAGGAATGACTGAAACATTATGTAGAGGTGTTTCATATTTAGAGGTAAATGTGAGTCTTCAGTTCAAATGCAGGTGAAACTCTCTAACTGAGGACACTGTTTCATGAAATTGGTTAATGTGAGAAAGACTGTGCTTTTCCATTAACTCAGATTCCTCATTTACAACTATATTGCTGTCAAAAAAAGACATTGTTAGAATAAATGTAACAGTTTAAAGGACATTTGAGAGGGTACATAATGGATAAAAAATGCATTTAAACATGCTTTTTTGTAGTTTAAAAGTGTGCATTTAAAATCAAACTAGAAATCACTCATATTTTCGCTAAATCATGATCAATAATGTGAGCATAGTATAGATTCTTATGAGGTTATTTCTAATTTCTGCATGTAGTATTTTCTTTTTTAATATTTTAAATGTTTTTCTTTTTTATTATAAAGATGTGTAGTACAATTCAGGGTTAGGTATACAAACGATGATTATGCAGGTACCCTTGTTGATGAGGTGTGCCCCCCCCCCCCTAGCAGTTTTCCTCAACTGCCAATCCCCCCCCCTTCCCCTGAC
>JAPVLO010003299.1:0-23457 GCA_027257055.1 Cephalopachus bancanus
GTTTCATATTGACTCAATTATTGGAAGAGGCCAGTTTGGCTTTGTACCTCTGAGATGCCTGAGAAGGCACACAGGAAACTATCAGCCAGGAGAGGAATACAGAGATCCATAAAGGGCTCTGGTAAGTGAGGGGAAGGAGAAGGAACTTTTCCTTAAATAGGGAGGCTGTGGGTAGGGAACAGGCAAGTTAATTGGAATAAATTCAGAAGATGAGACAGGGAAGGGTGTGCCCAGAGAAGTCAGAGAAGTGACAGAGCAGGGAGGGATAAAATCCCTTATTCCAGGGGGTGGTCTGAGCACGAGCTGGACACTTCCTGGGCTTCTAGGAAGGACTTGAGAAGTATCAGGGAAGGGAGTACCTCGGAAGTCAAAGCTCTTTGGAGCACTGGCTGTGCTGTCTGTTGAGTCCAGATACTGCAAGGTATCTTCCCCTTATTGGGCTGATGGCACATGGAGGTCACATGGGAGGTCAGTGAAGACCCCAATCTAGATCTCCTTGTTCACATCCCAGCTCCCTCATTTGCTGACAGGAAATTTAATGCCCTAAGTCCCCTTTAAAGTGGGAACAGACTTATTGTCTCTCAATTGTGGTCTCAAGTGAGATTAAAAACTGTCATGTGCTGGAAAAGTGCTTTTCACACAGTACATGCTGTATAAATGTCAGCCTATTTTTCATTTGATTGAGAAATATGCTTATGATAAACTCCAAGACCCAGTAGACCTGATAGAAACCAATGAAAACTCAGTTTCCACACAATTATCTAGAACATCCATATTCAGATAGAGTTCATGTTTTTAAGTCAGAAAACAAATTTCTGAGTTTTGACCATATTTACTTGATTTTTTAATGAGTTTCTCTTTTTTACAGAGTTAATTGACCATGCTTGGTGGCTCAGCCTGTAATCCCAGCACTTTGGAAGGCTGAGGCGAGTGGAATGACTGAGCTTGCAGGTTCAAGACCAGCCTGGGCCACTTGGCGAGATCTCGTCTCTACAATAATTCAAAAATTAGCCAGTTATGGTAGTGCATGCCTATAGTTCCTACTTGGAAGGCTGAGGCACAAGGATCGCCGGAGGCCAGCAGGTAGACACTGAGGTGGCCATGAGTGTGCCACTGCACTCCTACCTGGGCTCCCCAAGCATATCTATATACCGTGTCCTTGTGAAGTTTTCCAGAAGCAATCCAATTTATTTTACATGTTTGAATATTTTTCATTTTACTCAGTTTTATTAAAATATAATTGACAAATAAACATTATATGTATTTAAGGTATACAACATGTTTTGATATATGAATATATTCTGAGATGATTACTTCAACCAAATTAACATATCTACCCCCTCAATACTTGTACTTTCTGATAAGAACACCTAACATCTAATGTCATAGCTATTATCATGAAAATGTTCAATAATACATAATAAACAATTTATATGCCCTTTCCTAAATTGTACATGGCATATTATTTCATATTACTTAATAATGTATACCAAATACATTATACCATATTACAAAATGGAATATATGCTATTATAATTATCTATCATTTACTACATGTCAGTCACTGTTGTAAGCCTTTCAATTCTCACAACCACAGTCCTACAAGTAAGGTGACCATGATAATGATTGTAGAAAGTAGGACCCTTTGCAGAATGAAAGGGAACCCTAAATGCATGGGATACCAGGACAATCCATAAACCAGGACTGTCCCAAGCACACTGACATTTGTGGTCACTCCCCTGTGAGGCAGGCAGGCCATTTCCCCCCAGACACAGGACATGGGACAGAAGATGACACAGGACTCCCCAGGACCCAGGTGAGTAGTGGTAGAACCAGGATATGAGGCCAGGTGTTCAGGCTCAGAGACTGCTCTCAACACTATTTCCATCCTTACCTTGTCCCTGATAGAGGTGCATGCACCTCATGAGTCTCTCTGCTGCACTGTGTGACCTCTGGGTTGATTTCTGCACAAGCCCCACAGTTGTCTGCCTGAACCCCTTACTCCCTGTGGATTTCTCTCATCCACTGCCCTTGACTCAGACACTCAGACTGAAACACTCCATTAATTCCCAAAGCCACACCACAGACAGCCTGCTTTGTGGCCCCTTTCCCGGCACCTGAATCTCCTGGGATCTCATCCTTCATAGGACTTCCAGACTCTCCGTGAGCAGCTCTCCCCTGACATCCCCAGCACTCTGATTGCTGACCCTTCTCCGTTCATCTGTTCCTGCTCCTTGAAAACACGCCCTGTGCTCTTCCAGTCTTTGTATGGAAACACCCAACAGTAGGTGCTTAACAGATAATTTTATAATTCTCTTCTGAGCAGAATTTGGTGTTTTACATGAGTTCACTGATGATGTTACATGTTTATTACTTGGTCTATTTAGAAATTAGTATTCACCTAAGTTTGAATCTTTAGTAAAGTCAGGGATCAGAAAAACACCCAACCCAATATAATGTGACATCCTAGGCACTAATGCCAAGTTTGTACTTTCTGAGATGAGGATTTTGAAGTCATTGCAGGAAGAAGCAGGTACAAGACAGAGGAGGCTGGAGATGATGCCAACCAGGGTCTGAGTCATCTCAGTGTTCCTTTTCACCTAAAGTGATCATTAACATGAAAAACTGTGACCTGGATCCACCTTATGAGTTGGGTTCAGTAGCCAGATTTGGAAACAGAGCCCGAGTATGGTGTTAGCTCCTGGTTAATTTACCTTGGCTCCTTAACTGAAACCATGAACTTTATTTAACCTGAGAGTTCCCTATAATGTGTGATTAGTAAATTAATCCTGCACCCATGTGACAGCTGATTTGGCTCATTAGATATCTACACCAACACTTCTCCATTAAGTTGGTGCTTTTTAACTTTTACACCACTATTTTCTTGGTAACTGTAGTGACCCCACAGTTGTGAATTGTCTAGTCCTTAGGGGCATTAGAAGAGTTAAATAGAACTGACATCAAGTTTTCCACTGGAAGAAAGTCATATTCTACTAGGGCACATCTACTCCCCCCTTTCCCCCAACCCTGCAAATGTCAGTCTAGAGATATTTTTGGTTGTCACAGATGGATGGTGAGAGAGGAGTTGCTGTTGGCATCTAGTGGGCAAAGGCCAAGAATGTTGCGGAACATCCTATAATCCACAGGGCAAATCCCAAAATAAAGGATTATCCTCCCTTCATGTCAGTACTGCTGAGGTTGAGAAACCCTGTGCAGGAGAAATATCTAAAAACATTTGATCTTCTGACCAATGATTAGTGCTAGTGAGTCTCACACTCAGCACACAGGGAGGGCAAGTCAAGTCAGTGACAGATCATGCCTTTCTTCATTCTACATCTTCTCTATTCATTCAACTTGCTAATTAATTCCTGAAGGAAATTCATTAATTCTTTGAACAAAATACATTACCCTATTCCCTGGTTTAGTGTGCTGTAGGTTCTGACTCACCTGACATCTTTTACAGCTATTAAAACTCTTTCTGCCAAATTACCTCCCTCTGTGCAGTATTTGTCCTTTTGTCTATCTTCCTTCCTTTTCATTTGTGTCCTCCTACATCCCCTATTTTTCACTATTTTAATTTTTAAAAGGTGATATTGATGGATATTTTGAAAAGAGAAATAGTGCAAAAAAGCTCCTAATAAAATGTGCCCCTTCTTTTTCTTTTGAGTGGGAGTCTCACTTCGTCACCAAGGCTGGAGTGCAGTGGCACACTCACGGCCACCCCAGCGTCAACCCGTTGGGCTCTGGTGATCCTTCTGCCTCAGCCTTCCAAGTAGCCAGAACTACAGGCACACGCTGTCATGCCCAGCTAATTTTTTTTTATTATTATAGAGAGGAGGTCTCACCAAGGTACCTGGACTGGTCTTGAACCCGCAGGCTCAGGTAATCCACTCACCTCAGCCTCTCAAAGTGCTGGAATTACAGGTTGGGCCATCAAGCCCGGTCAAAACGTGTTCCTTCTTTGCCCATCCCCTGTAGACCTCCCTGTCTAGTCCTTACCTCAACAACTTACTCTCCTTATCCTGGTAGTTATATGTTCTTTCTATATCATCTTTTTTTTTTTTTGCTGTTCTCTTGATTCATCCAGTAAATTCTATGTTATTCCTTATTTGCTGACTCCCATGTTTTTGCTTCTTTTGTTCTCCTCCGTTGTGGTGGAGCATATCCTCCTATATATTTCTTTGAAAAAGTCCCTGTAGACAAAATGTTTAAGGATTTGCATGCCAAAAAGTATCTTTATCTACATTTAGCCTTGAATGACTGTAGCTGAGATATAGATTCATATCTGTATAGAAGTATACATTAGTAGTCCTCTGAATTTTGAGGACTGCTCCTCTTCCTTATGGTTCTTGTATTGGTTTCATTATTATTTTCTATCCTTTAATATATCTTATTGTTTCTCTATGGAAAATGTCTTTTTTAAAGATGATGTTTCAAAATGCAATCCAAACACTTTTTGGTGTGAGAAATGGGTGGATTTCTATGGATCTATCAATCTCATAGGGTTCTATTTTCTGGGAAATAGTCTTGTATTTTTTCTTTGTATCTTTTTCAACATGATCTCTTATTCTGGAATTCTTACATTGGGACATAACTGATTCATCCTCCATTGTCTCATATTATTGGTTTTTTCTTCTTTTTCACTATATTTGAGAGAGGAATCCAAAAACCCCAGAATATATTAATTTAAAAATTGTGTATTTATTCTTACTTATTTATGTTCAAACTTCAGTAACCTTCAAAGTACTCTCCATTTGACGCAATCAATACACTTATCAAGATGCTTTTTTCACTGCTCAGAACAGTTTTTGAACTTCTCAATTTTGATGCTTTTTAGTGCTTCTGTCATTTTTGTTTCACCTCTTTCATGTCAGTAAAACATTATCCTTTGTTGATCTTTTCATCTGAGAAAACGAAAAAAAAAATGCCACTTGAGTGAGATTGGGTGAACAGAGGTGGGTTGGGACATGGGGGGAGGTCATGTTGTTTTCAAAAAAACTGCCAAACATTCAGCATAGTATGGGCAAGTGCACTCATAAATCACTCATCATGAAATGGGAAAATGCATTGAAATAATTTCCCAAAAAAGTTCATGGAAGTCAAATGTAGCCTCTCACAACAATGCTAGCCAATGGATTCCTACAACACTTATTTAGTGGAGGAAGCCTGCAGTCTTAGAAGGGGCCTGCCCTCCAAAAAATAATTCTGGTTTTTGGGGTCCTCCCTCATATGCTGATCATCCTTGCATCCCAGGAATGAAGCTCACCTGGTCATGATGGCTGATCATTGAAATGTGTTGTTAGAAGTGATTTGCTAGAATCTTGTTAAGAATTATGGCTTCTATGTTCATCAAGAAATTGGCCTGTAGTTTTCTTTCCTTGTTGGGTTTTTGCTATTTTGGGGAATTAGGAAGATACTGGCTCATAGAATGAGCCAGGGAGAATTCCTTCCTTCTCAATTGCCTGGAATAGTTTCAATAGGAATGGTATCTGATCTTCCTTATATGTCTTGCAGAATTCAGTTGAGAAATCATCTGCCTAGGGATTTTAATGGCGGAAAGGTTTCTTATAACTGTGTCAATTTCTTGAGTTGCTATTGGTCTGTTTAGGGTTTAAACTTCTTGTTTCAAGCTTAGGAGGTTATGTGATACCAGGAATTCCTTCATTTCCTCTAGATTTTCTAGTTTATTTGCATACAGATGTTCATATTAATCTCTAATATTTTGAATTTCTTCAGAATCAGTTGTGACATTGCCCTTTTAGTTACTAATTCTATTTTTTCAGTAACTTTCTCAATAGATAGATTGGACAGACAGACAGATGGATATAAATATATCTCTTGTCAGTTCTGATCAAGTGTCTGTCAATCTTATTTATATCTTCAAAAAACCAGGTTTTTTTTTTTTTGTCTCAATGCTCTCTATGTTTTTTCGATTCTATTTCATTCAACTGTGACTTTTAGTAATTTGAATTTTTTACTAAATCTAATCTTGACTAACCAGCTCCCTTGGGTGTGACATTAGGATTTATTTGAGATGACTCTGTTTTCTTGATATGTGTGTGCAATATTATAAACTTCCCTCTCAGCACTGATTTCACCATATCAGAGGTCTTGGTATGTTGAGTCTTTGTTTTCATGTGTTTCCAGTAATTCTTTTATTTTTCTATTGATTTCTGTTTTAACCCAAAAGTCATTCAGAAATGTTTAATTTCCATTTATTTCCAGACACAGTGGCTCATGTCTGTAATCCCAGCACTTTGGGAGGTGATGTGAGAGGATTGCCTGAGTCCAGGGGTTCAAGACCAGCCTGGGCAACTTGGTGAGGCCTCATCTCTACAATAAACAAAAAAATTAGCCAGGCTGATGGCATGAACCTGTGGTTCCAGATACTTGGAAGACTGAGGCAGAAGGATCACCTGACCCCAGCAGGTTGAGGCTGCAGTGGCTGTGAGCATGCCACTACGTTCCAGTCTGGGCTGTCAGAGTGAGACTCCTACTTAAAAATAAATGAATAAATACATTTCCATGTATTTGTGTGTTTTGCAGGTTCCTGTTGGTGATTATATGCATTTTTATTCCACTGTGGTGTGAGAAGATGCTTGCTATTATTTCAACCTTTTGAAATCACTTCATGTTTGACATGTGCCTGATAATGTGTTCAATCTTGGAGTATGTTCCATGTATTGATGGAAAGAATTTATATTCTTGTGGTTGTTGGGTGAAGTGTTCTGTATTTGTCTATTAGGCACGCACACATGTATGTATGTGTGGTGTGATTTTTGGTTCTTCCTCATATGTGAGGAAAGAATCAGATTACCAACTCACTTATAATCCTGTGGGTGGTGGTCTCCAAGCTGTGTTCTGTGGTGCTGAGTCTATCTCCACTGTGGATATGGGTGCTATTGGGGCCAGATCACCACCATATCTGGCTGCCAGGGCTGCAGAGTTGAACCCTTCCTGGGATGAGCGATTGCTTGCATCAGAAGGAGTGGTCAAGAAGGTAGACATCACCACAGAAAGGTGCTTCCTCTTTGCTCCTGATCCAAGTTCTGGAGGCTGAGAAGTCCAAGATTAAGGTAATGACAGTTCAGTGTTCACGAGGGTTTCTCCCTGCTTCCAAAATGGTGCATTGGCTGCTGTGTTGGCAAAAGGCAGAAAGGCAGAGGGGGACAAAAAAGATCATTTTGTGTTTCTTTTCACTGGCCAAATTGTCCAAATTTGGTCAATAAATTATATGATAGTCTTTCTCTTAATATTGCTATTATGAAGATTGTAATGGGATTACAGGAGTAACTTTTCCATTGTAAACTGTTACATAGTTGTTTGTGATTTCTTTTATTGCAAAGCAAGTTAAAGGACAATTAACCTGAGTTCCAGAAAGTTCATAGGGCCACAGAATGTAAGGTATGTTAGAGAGAGTATTACCTGTATTGTAGCTTTGTAGCTTAATTAATCTTTCACAGTGGAATTCAGAAAAAAAGTTAAGTAATCATGGATAAAAACACAGCAGTTGATTTTCTAACTTCAAATTTTAGCTTAGTCTAAATGTGTTTATTTCCGTATAGTTTACAGAATGTAAGGAGTAGTATAGCTTCCCAGTGTTCTGTCACAAGCCTAATTCTTGGAGTTTTATCATAAATAAACTTTCTAACTATAAATAAATAATGACTAGCAGCTGACAGGTAGACAGCACATACTCTGTGACATTCGCTGTTCTCAGAAATTTACATTTTTTTTAAATCTCACTTGTGACCCACGACAATTCTGACTGTTTCAATTTTCAAAGTGGACCAGAGCATTAAGTCTCCTATTCAGTGTTGCAGTCAGCAAACCAAGAAGCCAAGATGTGCACACAAGTGGGCTGACTCAGACTCCTCACTCACAATCCATCTATCATCAGGCCTGTTAAGGAAAAGGACCTGAGAATTCAGCAGAGCTACAGCTTCTCAGGATCTCCCTTCCAAGGTCTCCATGGGAATGCACTGGGAAACCCACTACATGGGTGCCATCTTTTGACTCTTTCTGGACCCCATAAGGTGGGTCTACGGCTTGGAACACTTCCTTATCAAGAGATAAACAGTCCTCACTACCTTTGCTAGGCCTGTCATCTTGTGTGTGTATACTAAACACAAATGACAGAGACCAACTTTCTAAAGCAGAGTTTATTTGGGAATAGCAGAGGATTGCAATCCAGTACATGCATGCTATTGTGGACCACAGACACATCTGAAGAGCATGGGACACGGAGGAGTTTTTAAAAGAAAAAAATGTTTTTGTTTTTCTACTTTTTGAGGTACAAGGATAAACTGTTGATTTCCAGTCTATCCTTTGATATAGGCATTAATGCTATAAACGTTCTTCTTAGGATTGCTTTTGCCATATCCCAGAGGTTTTGGTAAGTTGTATCACTATTTTCGTCTGTTCCAAAACATTTTTTTGATTTCTGCCTTAATTTCTTTCATTTTTTTAAACATATTTTTTATAATAAAGTTGTGGGGTACAGATAAAGGTTAGGTATACAAATGTGAATCATTCAGGCACCCTTGTTAATAAGGGGTGTCTCCCCATCCCCAGACAGATATTGACTACCATTAGTCCCACCCCTCTCTCCCCCCCATAGTTTCCCACCACTGTCAGTCCTTTTTCTATAGTATTATGATAGATGTTCAAGGTCCACTATATGAGTGAGAACATGTGATACTCAGATCTTTGTTTCTGTGAGAGATCACTCAGTATTACAGACTCTAGTTCCATCCAGGTTGCTGCGAAATTCATGATTTTGTTCTTTTTATGGCTGCGTAGTATTCCATCGTGTATATGTACCACATTTTTTAATCCAGTCCTCTTTTGATGGACAGCATGGTTGGTTCCAGGTTCTTGCTATTGTGAACAATGCTGTGATAAACATTCGTGTGCAGATATCTTTTTGATAGAGAGATTTGAGTTCTTCAGGGTATATTCCCAGTAGGGGGATTGCAGGGTCATATGGGAGGTTGATATTTAGAGCTTTTAGGAATTGCCACACTGCTTTCCACAGAGGTTGCACTAGTTTGCACTCGCACCAACAGTGTAGAAGTGCTCCCTTTTCCCCACACCCTCTCCAGCAACTGTTATTTTTTGTGTTATTGATAATGGCCATTCTGACTGGAGTTAGGTGGTATCTTGGTGTGGTTTTGATTTGCTTTTCCTTGATGATTAGTGAGGTTGAACATTTCTTCATGTGTCTGCTTGGATATCTTCCTTTGAGAAGTGTCTGCTCATATCTTTTGCCCACTTTAAATGGGATTGTTTGTTTTTTTCCTCTCAGCACGTTTGAGTTCCTGGTAGATCCAAGATGTTAAGCCTTTGTCGGACCTGGAGTTGGCAAATACTTTCCCCCAGTCTGTGGGCTGTCTCCCTGCTCTCTTGATGGTTTCTTTGGCTTAGCAGAAGCTTGTCAGCTTAATGAGGTCCCACTTGTCTATCTTATCTCTTATGGCCTGTGAGTTTCGGGTTTTGTTCAGGAATTGGATGCCAGTTCCAATTTCCATAAGGGTATGTCCTGCATTTTCTAAGGTTCTTATGGTTTGAGGTTTTACATTTAGGTCTCTGATCCATTTAGAGTTAATTTTTGTGTATGGGGACAGATAGGGATCTTTTTTGAGTCTTCTGCATGTGGTCAGCCAGTTTTCCCAGCACCATTTACTGAATAAGTTCTCCTCTCCCCAGTGGTAGGTGGTGGAGGCTTTGTCGAAGATGAGTTGGTTGAGAAATTGAGGTTTAGCTTCTGGAATCTCAGTTCTATTCCATTGGTCTATATGCCTGTTCTTGTATCAATACCAAGCTGTTTTGATTATTGTAGCTTTATAGTAAAGTTTGAAGTCTGGTAATGTGATACCACCTGCTTTTTTTTTTTTTTTGCTGAGTATTATTCTGGCTATTCTTGGTCATTTGTATGTCCATATGAATTCCTGTATTGTTTTTTCTTGGTCTGAGAAGAATGTTGCTGGTAATTTGATGGGTATTGCATTAAATCTGTAGATTGCCTTAGGTAGGATGGACATCTTCACAATGTTGACTCTTCTGATCCATGAGCATGGGATATTTTTCCACTTGTTTGTGTCATCTTTGATTTCTTTGAGCAGTGTTTTGTAGTTTTCATTATAAAGGTTTTCACGTCTCTGGTTAGGAAGATGCCAAGGTATTTCATTTTTTTTGTGGCTATTGTGAATGGAATTGTGCTTTTTATTTGGGTTTCTGTTTGTTTATTATTGGTGTAAAGAAATATGATTGTCTTTTGTACATTTATTTTATATCTTGAGACTTTGCCAAAGTCCTTTATCAGTGTAAGGAGGTTTTTGACAGATTCTCTTGGGTTTTCAAGGTACACGATCATGTCATCTGCAAAGAGAGATAACTTGACTTCCTCTTTTCCTATTTGGATACCCCAATTGCCTTCTCTTCTCTGATTGCTGTAGCCAGTACTTCCAATACTATATTGAACAGGAGGGGTGAGAGTGGGCATCTTTGTCTTGTTCCAGTTTTCAGGGGAAGTGGTTCCAAATTTTGTCCATTTAGGAGTATGCTGACTGTGGGTTTCTCATAGATGGTTTTTACTATTTTGAGGTATGTTCCCCGTATGCCTAGATGTTCAAGGGTTTTTATCAAGAAGGGGAGCTGGATTTTTTTCAAAAGCTTTTTCTGCATCTAATGATATAATCATGTGGTTTTTGTTTTGACATTTGTTGATGTATTTAATTACATTTATGGTTTTATGAATGTTGAACCAGCCTTGCATCCCAGGGATGAAGCCTACTTGGTCATGATGGATGATTTTTTGAGATGTGTTGTTGAATCCGGTTTGCTAGGATCTTGTTGAGAATTTTAGCATCTATGTTCATCAAAGATATTGGCCTGTAGTTCTCTTTCTTTGTTGGGTCTTTTCCTGGCTTGAGTATCAATGTGATGTTAGCTTCGTAAAATGATTTGGGGAGAGTTCCATCTTTTTCAGTCGCCTAGAATACCTACAGTAGGATTGGTATCAGTTCCTCCTTAAATGTCTTGTAGAATTCTGCTGGAAAGCCATCTGGACCAGGGCTTTTTTTGGTAGGTAGTTTTCTTATTAGGTAGTGAAGGGTGCAGAGAACAGTCAGAAGGGCATCCCCAAGATGGCACTGCCACCCAAGACAACAAAGGCCCTAAGCTCCAGCTTCTCCCTATACAGTTTTGCGCACCTGTGAAGTTTAAACCTGCACACGAATAATTTCTCCCTATAAGAATACTACCTCATAGTCCCCTCCAATAAAGCCCAAGCACGGCACTGGCCAGTCCCTGCCAGGCCCATAAATATGGCCCTCTCCCTGCATATCGCTCTCTCTCTCTCTCTCTCTTCCCCCGTCTCTCTCTCTCCCTCCCTCTCTCTCTCTCTCTCCCTAACCACCTCGGCTACAGACCCTTTTCCTTTTCCCTGTAGCTGCCACTTTAATAAATCTCTTGGTCCCTAACGGGTGTAGAGTTGTTACTGGCACCTAAGTTCTTTCATTGGTGCTGTGACTCAGATCGGGTCTCTTTCGTCCCTGTGCGGGTCTCTCTCTCGCCCTTGGGCAGGATCCCGACTCAGTGCCGGTGGCTACTCCAACCCTCCCAGACCTTCCCCACCCTCTTGAACACCTGAGCCACATCCATCAGCGATCATTGGATAGGTAAGTCTCCCAAAACAAGGAAGCCTAATACTTGCCAAGGATCACCGGAGGGAACTGACCTCAGGATCCAGCCCCTCCAGCCCCTCGGCAAGGGGGAGTGCACTCCGCCTCGGTCTTCACAGCCACAGCGGACTCTAAAGGCTTCCACTCCAACTAGTATTCCCAAACAAACAAGCCAGAAACTTGCCAGGGATCACCGGAGGGAACTGACCTCAGGATCCAGCTTCTCCAGCCCCTCGGAGAGGGGGAACACACCCTGCCTCGGTCTTCATGGCCACAGCGGATCCTGAAGTCTCCCCCTTCTGTTCCATCTCTCACGGACCCTAGGGGTCCCACATTTGTCAGGCAGCAGCGAACCTCAGAGGCTCCCACGTCTGCTAGTCCACAGAGGACTCTGTAGGGTTCCCACTCCCCAGGGCTCCCACTTCTGTCGAGCAGCAGCGGACCTCAGAGGCTCCCACGTCTGCTAGCCCACAGCAGACTCTGTAGGGTTCCCATTCCCCAGGGGTCCCACGTCTGTCGGGCAGCAGCGGACCTCAGAGGCTCCCACGTCTGCTAGCCCACAGCAGACTCTGTAGGGTTCCCATTCCCCAGGGGTCCCACGTCTGTCGGGCAGCAGCGGACCTCAGAGGCTCCCACGTCTGCTAGCCCACAGCAGACTCTGTAGGGTTCCCATTCCCCAGGGGTCCCACGTCTGTCGGGCAGCAGCGGACCTCAGAGGCTCCCACGTCTGCTAGCCCACAGCGGACGCTGCGGGACTTCCGTTTCTGTTCGGCTGGCAGGAATCTTGAACACCTCCCACCCGCCACTCGGTCAAGTGCTCTCTGTCTGTTTCAAAAATTTCTAGTGCTAGGTGCCTTGACCCCTCGGTTCTCCAGGAGAACCCTGGTTGTGCCAAACCCCTGTGATGACAGACTTTGCCACAGCCACACTTCTCGGACAGCCGACTCTTTCAGGGGACACCCCGTTTAGTCCACCTGTCCCACCATGGGAGGCTCGTCATCCCAGCCGGCCAATTCCTCCCTTAAATGCCTCTTAAACAATCTCACTACACTCTCACTCACCCCCGATATCAAGCCCAAATGTCTAATTTGCCTCTACACACAGGACTGGCCAACATATTCCTTAGACAACCCAAATCAGTGGCCCCCTCAGGGGTCCCTCAATCCCGATATTATCCGGGACCTATATAATTTCTGTGAGCGTTTAAAATGGTGGGTAGAGATTCCCTATGCTCAGTCCTTTTCCCTCCTCCATAAACACCCCCGCCTTTGCCCCAATTGTAATCCCCCCATTGCAGACACTGCAAGTCCCCTTCCTGCTCCCTCCTCTCTTATCTCAGATTTTCAACCCTGCAGACAAGCTCCCCCCTTACAGACAGCCCAGGGTTCCCCCGCTCCCACCTTCCTCTTCCGCTCCACCTACTTCTGCTCCCCTCCCCTTTCAACCACTCCCCCGTGTAGCCCTCTGGTAACCTGATCCAAGACCGCACCAGTCGTCCTTGCTCCCCTCCAAAAAATAGCGGGCGCAGAGGGTATTGTTCAGGTACATGTCCCCTTCTCTATCTTGGACCTCTCACAAATAGAAAAATGTCTTAAATCATACACAACTAATCCTGCCACCTACATTAAGGAGTTTCATTACCTCATTCAGTCTTACAGGCTTACTTTCCATAATATATATCTAATCCTTCCAACACCTTGCTTCTGGAGGAACGTAGGAGAGTCTGGAACAGGCTAGAACATATGCAGACAAAATTCACCAAACCACCCCAGCCACTCCCTTATAGTCTGCTTTTGCTATTCCACTCTCCATCAGTTTCTCCTCCTTCTCACCCTCTACCTTTATCTGGGAAGGACGGGCTGGCATCTACGGCCATGGCACCTAACCCTGGCCTTCAGTCTTTCTCTTTTACCTTCAGAGAAGGGACCAGTGCCAAAGGCCACGGCACCTGGCCCATCTCCAGTCTTTTACTTTTGTCTTTGGAGGAGGGGCCGGTGCCAAAGGCCACAGTGCTTGACCCCAACCTCCAGCATTTTCACCCCCCTCCTCTCACTGCTTGATAACCCCCTGGTGGCAGCTCTACCGGCTGCAACAAGTCACCACCCCCACGTGTACTTGAAAAACCCATTCAAGTTTCCACATGGCTTAATAGGTCTCTTCTCAAGGGGGTGGCTGGGACAAAAGGATGTTAAAAAATTCTTTGCCTGGGACAAAAGGATGTTAAAAAATTCTTTGTTGTTTTCTTATGATAAATTTCTCTCAAATCATATCTAAACTGGGACTATATCAACCTTCTTTAAAGAAGAAAGTAAAGGGATTATGTAAATAAATCCTGTTAGCTAACTACAAAAAAGGTGTTAATAAACAGGCTAACTAGGACAAAATAAAAGAGGTTTTTCAAAGACCAGATAAAAATCCAACAATGTTTCTAAGTCACCTCTCTGAGACATTGCAGCAGTTTACTAATATTAATTTAAACTCTGTGGAGGGACAAACTCTTTTGGCTATGTATTTTATCTCCCAGTCAACACTGGATATTAGGCGCAAACTCCAAAAATTAAAAGAGGGCCCACAAACCCCTCAATTAGAACTATTGGACACGGCCTTTAAAATCTTTAACAACCAAGAAGAGAAAAGAATGCAGGTCCACCAACATAAGCGGAAAGCACTTCAGCTTTTACCTACCACTTTAACAAAAAAAGCCACCACTGATAATCTTCCACTCCAGATGGTCAATAGCAGAAGGGGTACACAGCCCCCTTCCCAGGTTTGTTTCCAATGCCGTCAAAATGGGCATATGGCCAAAGACTGCCAAGCCCCACCACCAGCAAAACCCTGTCCCAAATGCAAACAGCATGGACATTGGGCTCATGATTGCCTCATTCGCCCGGAAGGAGGAGAGCACATGGCCCAGAGGCTTGCTGTAATTAAGGGACACCAGGCATCTTACACGATCTCAAAAGGGGCTCTCTTGGGCTTGCTCCAGTCAGATTGACTCACCCCTGGCTTGGTAGCCCCAATGTCTTCAGAACAAACTATTAAACCAACCGAGCTTAGGGTGGAAATATCAGTAGCTGGCTGGGTTATATCATTTGTTATTAATACGGGGGCTGCATGCTCAGCTCTACTTAAATTTCCTGGTCCACTCCTTCCTTCACCCCTTTTGGTTGTGGGGGTATAGGACATTATATCCAGGCCCCTCACTACGCCATTACTTCCATGTGTTCTGAGAGATAAAATATTTCAACACTCTTTCCTTGTTATGCCAACGTGTCCAGCTCCATTATTAAAAAGGGACATTATGATAAAAATTAAAACTCATATTATTCTTTACCCTGAGCCATCACCACTGTGCTTTTTGGGTGCCTTTTGTTTAGCTTTGGATTCCCTTAATAATACTACTTTAGACTCTATCTAAGCCCTTCCACTACATATAAACCTATTGCTTTGGTTAGAGCTCTGAGGTTAGGAAAAATATAAAGAAAGTTGTTGGTATAAGGTATGTTTTTAGTAAAAAAGGATAAAAAAGATAAATAATTATATAAAAAAACTTATATGATACATTCTTGTTCTATCATAAAATGGCTGGTTAAAGAAAATATAAAACAAAAATAGAAGATTTAAACATGTCAAAAATTGGTATGAGTTTATCAAACATGGTAGGTAAAAGTTTGTAAAAAAAAAATAAAAAAAATTCTATAAACACTCAGGCTTCAAAAAGGTTCCATAAATTTCCCATTAACATCAATTACACTAATGCTAGGCCTACATGCTACTCAAAGACCAGAACATGAGCTTCTTAATTAACAATCTCCAAAAAAATTTTTCTCCTTTAAACAACAGAGGGGGAAAGAGGAGACAAAATTCAATTAGCCCTCCCCCTACTGTCTTTGTTACAAAAGAGAGAGGGTTTTTTATTCTTTTCAAAATCATTTGACTATCATTTTGGCTAAATAAGTAACTTTTACAATAACTACTATGATTTTGTGTTATAACATGCTTTTAAAAACTTTGGTACTTAAACTCTTCAAGTTCTTGATTCAGTCTCTAGGGTGAGATAAAGCAGCAAGCTCCAGGAACCACACCTACCCCACCCCCTTCTAAATTGCCTAAAGGCCAGGTAAATTAATTTCACTAACAGCACTGCCAAATTGCCAACAAACTTTAAAATCTCCTTCCAGACACAAGGATTACTATCCAACATAAGATGGGTGACAAAATAACCTGGGCTTCACTCTCTAACATAACAATTGTTATAAAAGTATATCAGACCTATTATAAAAACAAAGGAAACTGTTTTCTCTTGCTAATATTTACCTGTTTTAAATTCTCAATTTAAGCTACAACCTAACTACATGTCTCTAATGTTTTCAATATTTCTTCAGACTTTGTGTCAAAGTGGCTATATTTCCTTGTTAAAATACAAGTATAGATAATTTACAAAGAAATATTTCAACTCATGTTAATAAATACATACAATTTACGGAACTTTCACTTTTCCAACATTGCTTTTTGGGACAATAACTCTTTTCATCATCGTTTATTTAATAATTTTTGCCTATGCTCTCACTTGATGTTTTATTCGATCCAAATAACATTTGCTTAAAGTTCTGCCATTTCCTGCTAAATTCCCCTCAGGTTAACCTAATCACCCCTCTATAAACTACTGACACAGATAAGCCCCACCATGGCAGCAATCATGTGACCTAGCAGCTGCCTTTAAGGTGTTCCACAACCAGGATGAAAAAAACCAAAACAAAACATAAATATCAGATACTGGCCCAGGCCCTCCACGGAACTAAGGGTTCCTCCGGTGTCACCCAAGGCGGTGGCAATGCCCAAACCCAGCAACAACCACCAGGACCCTGCTTCAAGTGTGGGCAACCAGGACATTGGGCACGAGGCTGCCCCAACCCCAGAGTGACCCAAAAGCCATGTCCCAAGTGCAGTCAGGCAGGACATTGGGCAATGGACTGCCCCAGTCCCCAAATAGGGACTGGGTCAGCCCCCAACCCTGCTTTAGACCTGTTGGGTATGGCAGCGGCCCTGGAATGACGGGGCCGGGGTCTCCCTGCCTGACACAAATCTCAAATCGTCGGGAACCCAGGGTCACTATAATGGTTGACAGGTGCCCCATCCATTTCCTCCTGGACACCAGAGCCACCCTTTCCGTTATACGAGAATTTTGGGGCCAAACTTCCCCGTCTAAGTCCCTTATAATTGGGGTAGGGGGCCAGTCCATCATCCCACGCATAACTCCCTCAGTTATGTGCATTTTTGCAAATGTCCCCTTCACTCATTCCTGTTGGTACTGCCTCAGTGTCCTGTACCTCTCATGAGCAGGGACATTCTAGTCAAATTCTAGGCGCCCATCACCTTTAACCCAAGTGCAGCCCTTAACAACTCATCTCCCACAACCCCATTTTTGGCCCTCCTAACTACTAACAATTCCCCAACTAACTCTCTTCCTCCTTTACACTCTTCTATAGTAAATCCATAGCCCATACCATCCACAATTGTCCAAAAAGGTTGAGCAAGCCAATCGCACTCTCAAAGACACTCTCACCAAATTATCCCTCAAACTCCATCAGGAGGGTCTCCCTCCTCCCACTGGCCCTCTTCCGCATGCGAGCCCTCCCAAAAAACTGTCTCAACTCTCACCATTTGAAGTTATGTATGGCTGCCCAGCACTCCCTCCGGGAATCTCAACCTCAGCCCCTCTAACACCCACTCACATGCTCTACCCCCTCTTGTCTTTTATTCATTCTCACATTTTGGAACATCAAAATCTCCCTTTACCTGTTTTGTCCAATGGCCAAATCCCACTTCCTCTTATTCCCGGACAATGGGTATATTTTTCCAATGCAGAAACTAAAACCCATCTTAACCCAAAGTGGCCCAAACCTCTTCAAGTAGTTTTGTCCACTCCCATGGAAGCAAAACTTATCACAGCTCAATGTCAGGTTACCCCATGGATTCACATTTCCCGTCTTAAACCTCCTACTCCTCCTCCTTCTCACCCCACCCATAACAATACCTATCCACCCACCTCCAGGTAACTGCTGTTTCAAACTTTTCAAATCAAAGTCTTAACCTCCTGTTACTTAATAGTTACCAGCCCATCCCAACAAAAAAATCCAGCAATATAATACTCAAAACTTTCATCTAATTTTTCTTTTAGATATGTTCTCTTCCAGGTTCTCTATTTACCTGCACAGTCTACTCCAAGACAGCTGGTTACTGCTGCCCTCGTGTCCACTCATGGCCAGAACAAGTTGCCATTCTACATTTACAAAAAACTTTCATGGAACTCTCACCTTCAAAAATCTTCACCTTCAGTGCCTACCTCTGGACCCTATTCTGGCTGGTTCTGTCCCCTTCCCCCACCTCACCCCACAATGCCCGCATCCAGCAGGAAGCAGCCAGAAAGAGTAACAACGCCCCTCTCCCAAATAAACAGAAAATGTGGGAATGAAGGGCTCAGAGAACAACAGTCAGAAGGGCATCCCCAAGATGGCGCTGCCACCCAAGACAACAAAGGCCCTAAGCTCCGGCTTCTCCCTATACAGTTTCACGCACCTGCGAAGTTTAAACCTGCGTGCGAATAATTTCTCCCTATAAGAATACTACCTCATAGTCTCCTCCAATAAAGCCCAAGCACGGCACTGGCCAGTCCCTGCCAGGCCCATAAATACAGCCCTCTCCCTGCATATCGCTCTCTATCTCTCCCCCCGTCTCTCTCTCTCTCCCTCCCTCTCTCTCTCTCCCTCCCTCCCTAACCCCCTCAGCTACAGACCCTTTTCCCTTTCCCTGTAGCTGCCACTTTAATAAATCTCTTGGTCCCTAACGGGTGTGGAGTTGTTACTGGCACCTAAGTTCTTTCAGGTAGTCAATTTCCTTGATTGTTATTGGTCTATTTAGGGTCTCAATTTCTTCTTGTTTCAACCTAGGCAGGTTGTGTGATGACAGTAAGTCCTCCATTTCCTTGAGGTTTTCAAGTTTGTTTCTATACAAGTGTATGTAGTAGTCTCTAATGATCTTTTGTATTTCTTCAGGGTCAGATGTGACTTTATCTTTTGTGTTTCTGATTGTGTTTATTTGGGATTTTCTCTCTTTTTCTTTGTCAGTCTAGCTAGGGGACCATCGATCTTGTTTATCTTTTCGAAGACCCAGCTTTTTGTTTCATTGATTTTTTGTATTATCTTTTTGTCTTCTATGTCCTGGATTTGGGCTTTTATTTTGGTGATCTGGATTCTTCTGCTGAAATTAGGGTTTTGGTGGTCTTGCTTTTCCAGCTTCCTTAGGTGGCTTGTTAGGCTATTAATTTGTGATACTTCCATTTTCTTCATGTGCGTTTGTAGGGATATAAATTCCCCTCTTACTACAGCTTTCATGGTGAACCAGAGATTTTGGTAAGATGTTTTTTCATTTTCATTTGTTTCCAGGTACCTTTTAATCTCTGTTCTGATTTCATAATTTACCCAGGAGTTGTGTAGCATCATGCTGTTTAGTGTCCATGTCTTTGTGGGTTTTAGGGGGACCTTGTTGGTGTTGATATTTATTTTTATTCCACTGTGGTCTGAGAAGGTACATGGTAAAATTTCGGTTCTTTTAAATTTGCTTATACTTGATTTATGGTCAAGTATGTGGTCGATCTTAGAGTACATTTCATGCGGTGATGAGTAGAATGTGTATTCTGTGGTCTTTGGATGGAGTGTTCTGTAGGTATCAATTAAGTCCATTTGGTTAAGAGTCACACTGAGGTTTCAGATCTCATTGCTGATTTTTTGTCATGATGATCTGTCTAGGTTTGTCAGTGGGGTGTTGAAGTTCCCAGCTATGGTGGTGTTGGAGTCGATATCTTTTTTTAGTTTACCTAGAAGCTGCTTTATGAAAGTTGGCGCTCCTATGTTGGGTGCATATATGTTTAAGATGGATATTTCTTGTTGATGGATTGAACCTTTTATCATTATGCAGTGGCCTTCTGTATCTTTTTAAATTTTTAATAGCTTGAAGGGTATTTTGTCTGAAATTAAGATCACTACTCCTCCTTTCTTTTGTGTTCCATTCGCCTGAAAGTTTGTTTCCCATCCTCTTACTCTGAGTCTGTAAGTGTCCTTTTTAGTGAGGTGAGTCTCTTGAAGGAATAGATTGTTGCCTGGTGATATTTTATCCATTTTGCCATTCTATGTCTTTTCAGTGGTGCATTTAGTCCATTCACATTTAGGCTAATTATTGAAATGCAAGAGTTGATCCCTGTCATAAGGTTCTTACAGAGTTGTTGTTCCTGTTTGTTTGCTGTCTTTCTTTGGGTTTTGGAGTTGGTTCATGTGTGTTTTTAATCTTTTGCCTGTACTCTTGTGAAGAATGCTGTTGTTCTTTTTTTCCTTTTTTTCTGTGTTCAGTACTTTCTTAATTGTTTCTTGTAGAGGTGGTCTGGTGGCAGCATAAGTTCTTAGGGATTGGATGTCTGGGAAAGATTTTAATTCTCCCTCACTGATGAAGCTTAGTTTGGCTGGGTAGGTTATTCTTGGTTGGAATTCTTTATCTTTTAGAACTTTGAAGATAGGGCTCCCGGCTCTCCTAGCCTGGAGGGTTTCTGCAGATAAATCTGCTGCTATTCTAATTGGTCTTCCCTGGTAGGTAGTCTGGCCTTTTTCTCTTGCTGCCTTTAGGATTTTTTCTTTTATAGCTACTTTATTTAGGTGAATTATTATGTGTCTGGGAGTTGGTCTTCCCATTTGTTGTCTTGCAGGGGTTCTCTGAATCTCTTGTGCTTGAATTTTTGCATCACTGATGAGATGAGGGAAATTTTCTTGAATGATTTCATGAAATGTTTGTTCCAGTGTGATCTCTGACACAGGAAGGCCAATTACTCTTAGATTGGGTCTCTTGAAGCAATTATTCATCTCCTGAAGGTTGTGTTCTGACTTTTTAAGCTTCTTTTCTATGTTTTTGACAGTTTGGGTTAGTTCTGTATTTTGGTCTTCAAGTTCTGAGATTCTTTATTCTGCTTGGCTAATTCTGCTTTCCATGCTTATTAGTTTGTTATTCATTTCTATCACAGTATTCTTTACTGCTGTTATTTCTGTCATCAGCTCCTTCCTATTTTCCTCTTGTCTCGCCTCAATTTTTTAAATTCTCTCTATTAATGCCTTGATTTCTGGGTTTGTTACTTGTGACCAGTCATTCTGGGATCTCTTCATTGTTTGTGTTCTGAAGTCTGTTTTCTCAGTGTCTGACTTCCCAGGGTCTGTGTAAGACCTATATTCTTCTTTTGGTTTTTCTTAATTTGTGCAGATTTTTCCTCCCTACTTTTCCCTTCCCTCCACTTCCCTGTCTTCTTTAATTCTGTTATTCAGGGGGGGAGAGGTTTCTTTTACTTCTGTTTGTTCAATCTCCTATTCTTCCTAATGTATTTCCTCTTGCTATGTTTAGTTCTGGAGTTGGACTGTAGGTTGAGGGCAGTCCTTTTTGTAGTTTTGGGATTTTAATTAAGGGGGGAGCTGTGATTCAAAATCTCTCTGCAGATCCTGGTATCTGCCAACAGGTGTATGTATAGTCTGAAACTCACTTCCCACTGCCTTGGAGTCTGTCCATACAGTGGGGTTGTAGGCTTACTCCCCAAAAGCAAAATGAGGTTAATAGAGGGAAGAGAATGGAGCAGGCAGTGGGGGAGGAGTGGGGTGGAGAGAGAGAGGAGTGAGAGGGAAAACAGATGAGTGTACTGACTGGTAAGTGAAAAGAGACACAAAGACTGAAACAAATATAAAGAAAAACAATAATCACGACTGAAAACTAATCAACAACCATGTAAAGTTAAAACATACAATGATGCTAACGTACATGCTGACCAACCTCCTTATTGGTGTGCTATTCCTTTATACAAAGATGAGTTTACAAAGAAATAAGAAAAAAGGAAAAAGAAAATAAAAAGAAAAAAAAGGGAAAAGGGATAGATTAAAGTCAGTAGACTAACAACCAACCAAGCACACTCTGAGACTTTTCCTTTAAGTCCAATGTCCTCTCAGCTCTGATTTCTAGCTGTCTTTGCAGGCTGGTAGGATTGTTCACAGTTAGGGTCAGTTGCCCCTGGCCTGGTGTGAAGAACAGTTCAGATATGGGCCCCCTGCCCAGTCTATTACTGAGATCAGCCTTTTCTATTTATCAAGAGGGATGAGCCTCTGACATTCCCGTTTTGATGTTGTTACCTTGGACCCCCAGTGGGTGGTGCTATCTCACAGCTGCAGTCCAGAGAGGAGTGAGCGGTTACGGATCTGTGACCTGCCGTGGCAACTTCCCCGTACACGGAGGGAGTTCCACAGTCCTGTCTCTGGGTTAGGGGTATGGTGTGGCAGTGGCAGCAGCAGCCGGGCAGCGGTGATCTCAGAAGATCCTGCTTGCAGGGGCTTCACGGTCTGAAGTTGTGGGTCGCTTCAGGCGTGAGCTGGGAATGACTGCAGCAGCGGCATCCACGACTGCAGGAGCAACCCATACCGCCATGATATCTGAGTAGCAATGGCTGGTGATGGTGGCGGCTGAGCTCCCTCTGAAGAGTAGGCTGCGGAAGATGGGAGCTGCAGCCCTTGGGAGAGAGCTAGGGTCTTTATGAGTGTTTTCTTTCACAGAGGGTCTGGTCTCACAGACCATGCTGTCCCGTCACCATCTTGCCGGAAGTCTTCTGCCTTAATTTCATTGTTTACCCAAGGGCCATTCAAGAGCAAGATGTTCTGATTCCATGCAGTAGTGTATTTCTGGAAGCTCCACTCAGTTTTGATTTCTAATTTTATTCCACTGTGACCTAAGAAGATACTTGGTATAATTTTGTTGTTTTTAAATTTATTGATACTTGTTTTATAGCCAAGCATATGGTCTATTTTGAGGATGTTCCATGCTGAAGTGAGAAGAATGTATATTCTGCAGCCACTGTGTAGAAAGTTCTGTAGATATCTGTTCAGTCAATTTGGTCTATAGTCTAGTATAGGTTCAGTGTTTCTTTGTTAATTTTCTGCTTTGATGATCTGTCTAATGATATCAATGGAATCTTGTAGTCACCTACTATTGTTGTATTGCTATCAGTATGATTTCTAAGGTCAAGTAGTGTCTATTTCATGAATCTGGGTGCTTTGGTGTTTGGTGCATATAGGTTTAAGATAGTTACTTTTTCTTCTTCAATTGCACCCTTTATCATTACATAACACCCTTCTTTACATTTTTTTTACTGTTTTTAGTTTTAAGTCTGAGTTATCTGATATGAGGATAGTTACTCTTACTTTTTCTGTTTTTGTTCACTTGATCTTTTTGCCACCATTTACTTTGAGTCAGTGACTGCCTTTGTCCAGAAGGTGGGTCTTTTGAAGGCAGCATTCCTAGAAAACCCTAAACACTCCCTCTAGAAAGCTATTAGACATGATAAACAATTTCAGTAAAGACTCAGAATACAGAATTTATGTATAAGAATCAGTAGCGTTCCCATGGACCAACAACACTGAAGCTGAGAACCAAATCAAGAGCTCAATCCATTCACACTGGCCACAAAAAATACCTAGGTCTATAGCTATCTAAGGAGGTGAAAGAATTCTATAAGGAGAACTATAAAATACTGATGAAAGAAACTGAAGGAAAAAAACAGAAAAACATCTCATGTTCTTGAATCAGAATTAATGCTGTTAAAATGACCATACTGCAGATTCAATGCAATTCTGATGAAAATATCAACCCATTCTTCACAGAACTACAAAAAGGCAATCTTAAAATTATGTGAACCAAAAAA